>SKCR01003162.1:0-67308 GCA_019454045.1 Zanthoxylum bungeanum
TATATTGTGAATTTGGGCTGCGGTCCCATATACGAAATTATGTTAATGAAAGTATCAGCACTGTTTGTAATTAGAAGGTCAGTGGCTCAGGGGGATAGTACCGCTTATTCCCTGCCGGTAGCATCTCCGGATTGGGGATGTGACATTATCATTCTCTATAGTAGCCGTAATCATAATAATTTCTATTTCTTTGTGGTAATCTTTTAAGATCGTCTAAGAGTGATTCGTGTGTGAATTATCAAGAGAGTTGCAGAATACTCACATTGATTTGTTGAGGAGATTTCAAAAATTCCTTCTTTGTTGGATGTGTTGGAGCTTCGGAGCTTGAAATCGAGTTCCATACTCTCGGGTGAGTTTCCCTATCACATTGATTCACTCCTTGATGTGCTAGCAAGAACAAAAATTGAAAGAAAAATTTCTCCTCCAAGAAGAAAGTGTTCGGCCAAGGTAGAGAAAGAGAGAGAAGAGTTTTTGTGTTTTGTTTTCTAAAAACCATTACCAAAATTCTTTCCAAAAAGTGTATATACTTTCCAAAAGTCAAAGTGTGTTAAGCAAGTTTCCATAATTGCTCTCAACTACTTCCATCATTAGATTGACTAGTGATATAAGTTGGTGGGTCCCACACTTTAATTCAAAATTCAAGTTGAGTGAGACTACACACACTTCGGGCTCGGGTTTGTTTAATCCGATTAAATGAATTTTGCATCGCGACGTAATTAAATCTAATTTAATTAGATAATAATGCCTTGCAAAATTATTACGGAAGTCGCTTACGAATTAATTCTAAAATAATTCGTTCGCTTGAATTAAAATCTAACTTTAATTCCGTTTTGAAATCTAATTTCATTTAATATATCTAATATATTATTTTAGCCTAATAAAATAAATTAAATAGTAAAATCTAATTTCACTATTAAATTTACTTTACCGATTAATTCTAAATTAATCGTGTCTCTCTCCTCTACGAAATTGAATTTATCCCAGATAAATTCTCGCGCAATTAATCCCAGATTAATTCTTTCTATGTTAATTAATCCCATATTAATTTTCTCTCTCTCTCTATTAACCCAGATTAATTCTTGTTCGAGTCAAATCTCATCGGTGAATCTTCGGGAAGCGACCCAGAGATCCCTGGATATGTTGGCAGTAAATACGGTCATCGGACTATCCGAATACGTGCGTACCCTGTACCACGTTCTTACCGATTTACAAGACATGGTTGGCTTCTAGCAAAGCACCGTGCCTACCCAATTCTCCAGAAATATTCTTTAAAGAATATGTAATCTTTGTCAGGCATATCATACATAATATTGCGTATTACGATCCAGTATCGAAATGTCACATGCTATGACTGGGGCTAGAATTATGTCTGCCCCGTACGAAGCATATATCGGATCACTGGTAACTAGTCTCTATAATCGGATAATCATGACCTTGTCATATTATCCTGATAACTGCAGCATATAAGAGTACCAGTTCCGTATCATGCGTAATCATCATCTCCATATGACTGAAGTGATATTTCCATCTTGACATCACATCCAATACACTACGATTCTCAGTATACCCAGTAGAGGCGTACACAGAACCTGTTAAAGCCCATGACGACCAAAACCAAAGCATACTGATTGTCGCAAGTATTAGCGATGCAAGTCTCAAGTTAAGACCAAATACACCTACCCTGATTCGGATTCCCATAGACACATAGTCATACTACCAATGGGATTCCGATGGGTCTATCCAGAGCGAAGCTGTTTCCGTACCACCGTAAACAGAACCTCCTATTACACTTGCATGAATATCCAATACCCAAATATATGAGAACTATGCCATTATGCCTCCATAATGTGCACAAGTGCAATACTAGCCTATTCCGCATTATCGATATCCAGTCTCGATAATACTACGACTAGGGATATTTAATGATTAAACCTTACGTGGATTAACATTGTCTTATATCTTATTAATCCGGTACTAATCATATGGACTTTTATCATTTATATATCCGGGTAATCCAATTACAAATGATAAAAGAGCAATTTCCTTTGTCACATAGTTAATTTGTACAACAACGCCATGTTTTATAAATAGTGATACTGTGGGTCATAATTGTCCAACAATATCCCACTTGGCCTATAGCCAATCACTCAAGTATCCTACACCTGAACTATGTACGGGTCGCTCAAACTTCTGCTGAGAAACAACTTTCGTCAGGATTTACAATGTTATCATCTGATGCGTTTTATTCGATCATCACATCGCCACGATGTATGATCCGACGAATCTGATGAAATAGTCAAAGTATATACTTGGATCATTGATGAGACCGTGGTTCGTTAGCCTGTGATTTAGCCTAGCTCAGCTGCTAACAGAACTCCTCCTAATCCAATTAGGATTATATAGATCCAAAATGCTTCTATTGTTGCCTCAGCTGCAGCAATGTTCCACTTTTATTATTTATTCGGCAACAGTATCTTGCTTGGAAGATTTCCAGTTCACTGTTCTGTTATTCAAACTAAATATGTACCCTTATTGCGACTTAAAGTCAACTTTATCGATTTGGAAACTTGCAGCGGTGAACCCAGTCACCTCAAGTTCTCCTTTCCCCATATTATCAGAATGCATCCTTAGTTCGTCCAAGATACTCAAGGATGTTCTTTACATTAATCCAGTGACCATCACTTGGATTAGCCTGATTGTGACTCCATATGCTCAAAACATACGAGACACCAGGTCACATACATATTTTTCAATGTACGAGTTCTCGGAGAGTGCCAACAACTTTTAGATCTATCCTAGTAGATCCTTATTCCTAGAATAAAGGTTGCCTTTCCTAAGTATTCCATGGAGAATTTTAATGAAAGCCAAGCTTTCGCCGATTACATTATGAGAATGTTATTGCTTAAAAAATAATATATCATCAACTTATAGGACATTTATTGTCAGTGCTCTCCCACTAACCTTCTTATATACACAAGAATCATATTCATTTTGAATTAAATCATATACCATTATGATCACATCAAAACACTGGTTCCAAGAACGCCATGCTTGCTTCAATCCATAAATAGATCGATTTGACTTGCAAACCTTGTTTGCATGTTTTGGCACAACAAAACCGTCAAGATGTTGTAAACATCCTCCAAAAGGTTTCCATTAAGGAAAGCAGTTTTGACGTCCATATGCCATATTTCATAAATGAAATATGGAGCATTAGCAAGCATTATCCAAATGGATTTAATCATGGCAATAGATAAAAGGTTTCGTCATAGTCGACACTATGCCGTTAACGATACCCTTTCTGTATAAGCCTAGCTGTATACATTTATATGTTGCCATCCACGTATGTCTTCCTTGAAGACACATTTAGTACCAATAGGCACAATGCCTTATGGTACATCAACCAGTGTCTAAACTTGGTTGGTATACATGGAATCCATTTCGTACTTCATGGCACTTTGCCATAAAAGGAGTCGATACCTTGTAACACTTCCTCATACGTAGTCGGTTCGTCTTTCTCAATAAGATTAATATCTACATGAGGTGAGATCAGAAACTCATACCTCTCAGGTTATTTTCTGAATCTCTCCGACCTACGCGGTTCTTATGTATTCGAAGATTATTGGTACAATTTCATCCCTAATGAACTGTTGGTGTTTCGTGAGGACTCCGTGCCTGAAATAGTATTACTCCGATTTTCATCGAGTTTTACTTTCCTCCCACTTACCACTGCATATAGGAATTCCTCTTAGGAAAGCCGCATGGAGAGCAACAATTACATTGTTCTCTTGTGAGTTGTATAAGTACTATACTTTGGTTTCCCTAAGACAACCCATAAATAGGCACTTATCCGATTTGGGTTCTAGTTTGGTATCATCCAAACATTCAATTATATGCCCAACATACCTAAATCTTCAAGAATGAGAAACCCGGTTTCTTCCCTGTTTATATCTAATATTAAGTCTGTCTAACAGATTTTTATGGAACCTTATTCAAAATAAGTATTGCACTGTTTAATACGTATCCTCATAAGGAAATTGGTAGCTCAGAGCGACTCATCATTAACCTTACCATGTCCAACAAAGTTTGGTTTATCTGTTCGGACGCACCATCAAATTGAGGTGTCCCGGGAGGAGTCCACTGTGAAAGAATACCATACTCTTTCAAATAATCGAGAAACTTATATGTTTAAGTACTATCCATCACGGTACGATCGTAATGTTTCTAATACTTTTACCGATATGTTTTCTTACTTCATGTCGAAACTCTTTGAATTACTCAAAAGTTTATGACTTGTGTTTCTTAAGATACACATAACTGTAACACGATGCCACATCCGTAAAGGTTACGAAGTATTCATATCCTCCTAAAGCCTAGCTAGACATGGGCCCACTTACGTCACTATGAACGATGGGTAACAGATCGGTGGCACTTGCACTTTTACCAAGTAAAAGGAGTTATAGGCACTTTGCCTAATAAACTGGATTCGTAGACATCATTTGAATTAGAATCAAATCTGTCATAGTATCCACTCTTTGAAATTGTGGATATATGAGTCTTGTTAATGTGTCCCAGACAACAATGCCACTTTTAAGTCTCAACAGATTTACTCAGTTTGAGCTTTTGTTTGTCATATTATATGTTTGAGATTCATTTATATTCTAAATATAAACATTGTTATTCACATCTAATGTGCTTATCTCAATATCATCTTTATAAACAAAACACTTAGTGTTCTATAATATAAAGGTATACCCGCAACGGGTTAAACTAGATACATAGATAATGTTCCTAGTAAAATTAGATACATTATAACGGTTTCCTAATTTAAGTACATGCCCAAAGGGCAGTTCCAAAACTTAGGTTACTACAGCCAAAACAACGACTCTCGTCCCATTTCCAACTCATAGGTCGATCTCATCTGAAGCCAGTCTCCTGCTAATCAGCAGATCCCGCACATCAGTACATATATTTATGTACCACATCCAGTATCTAAAATCCAATTTTAAAACCAACATTGGACATGTTTATAACAAACATACCTGAAGTGGGAGCCTTGCCCGTCTTCACTTCCTCCATGTATGCTTTTTCCATACGGCAGTCACGCATCCAGTCATAATTTAGGCAGACATCTTGGGATATGTCATTTGTCTTCCCAGAAGACTGTGACGATTTTGCCTATGCCCCTTTTTAGAAGCTTTGGCTCTGTCTCCTTGAGCATAGCCATCAACTCTCCAAGAGTTTTCTCTTGGTTCTTAATGAACATGCCCTAGCTTTCAGGCAGAAACTGTAAGATCAAATCTTTGGAAGTCTCGGCCTCGTAGGTAATGCCCAGCTAGCCTAGCTATTCGATGTCAGCAATCATCTACGACACCTAGTGTTCAACAGACGTACCTTCTAACACACGCGAGCAAAAAAGCTTCTTTTGCAATTCATACTTCTAAGATCTAAGGTTAGATCTATGAAGATCCTTTAATTTCACATCATGGTATAATGATCTAATCCTTAGTTCTAACGACGGAATTAAAGAGTCATTGCGGCAAGCATAACTGATTGAGCACTAAAGTTATCATCACCATGAGTCTTCCAAAGCTCATGCTCCACTATTTTCTCAACTCCGGGCTAAGGCCCGAGATGTCACTCTATCAAATAAAGTAACTTCTCGGCTCCCAGGACTATCCTGAGGTTCTATTCCCAATTTGAAAATTGAAGCCGCTTAAAACATTTTCACCCAAAATTACGTTTTAAACGTTAATCTTTCAGTTATCTTGATTCCAATAGTCCAACTATCTAATCAATTATTTCAGGTACAATTGAATATAATGATTAATGTAGTCTAACTATATAATCAACTTACTATTTGATTGGTTAAATTCAAATATATTGATTACTATAATCCAATTATATCATCAACTATAAATGAAGTAGTTTGAATACAATCTGTTGGACAATTATGACCCATAGTGTCACTATTTGTACAGATCATGGTGTTGTTGTACAAATTAACTATGTGACAAAAGAGATTGCACTCTTATCATTTGTGATTAGATCACCTAGATGTATAAATGATGAGAGGTCCTTATGATTTTTTCCTGGATGGAGAATGATATGAGACAATATCAGTCCACGAAGGATAAATCATTAATATCCATAGTCAGAGTATTATCGAGATTGGACATCGATAAATACGTAAAAGACTAGTATTACACTTGTGCGCGTTGTGAGGGCACAACGACATAGTTCTAATATATTTGGGTATAGGATACTAATGCAAGTGTAATAGGAGGTTGTGTTTTACCGATGGTACGGGAAACAACTTCGCTCTGGATAGACCCCCTCGGAATTCCATTGGTAGTATGACTATATGTCTATGGAAGTCCGAAATCAGGGTAGGTGTATTTGGTCTTAACCTGAGACTTGCACCGCTAATACTTGCGACAATCAATATACTTTGGTTGAGGTCGTCCAGGGCTTTAATCGGTTTCTGTGTACGCCTCTTATGGGTATATCGAGAATCGTAGTGTGTTGGGTGTGATGTGAAGACGAAAGTATCACTCCAGTCATAGTGGAGATGATGGTCACGTAGGATACATGACTTGTTCTCTTAAATGATGCAGCTATCGAGATATTATGACAAGGTCATGTATATCCGATTATAGAGACTAGTCACCAGACATCTGATATGTGCTTCGTACGGGGCAGACACAATTCCAGCCCCAGGCCTAGCACGTGATCATTCGATACTGGACAGAAATATGCAATACTACGGTATACTACGCTTGATATAGATCCTTTATTCCTGTAAGAATATTTTCGGAGAATTGGGTAGGCATGGCGCTTTGCTAGAGGCCAACCTTGTCTTGTAAATCGGTATAAACATAGTACGAGGTACTTACGTGTCGGATAGTCCGACGACCGAATTTACTGCCAACATATCTGGGGATCTCATGGTCGCTTCCAAAGATTCACCGATGACGTATGACTCGCACTCTAAATTAATCTGGGATTAATTAGAGAGAGAGAGAGAAAGTTAATCTGGGATTAATTGCAGAGATATTTTATCTGGGATAAAATATCATTTAATGAGAGATAACGATTAATTTGGAATTAATCGAGAAATTAATATATTTGATATATTAAACGAAATTGGATTTCGACGCGGAATTAAAATTAGATTTTAATTCGGGCGAACGAGTTAATTTAGAATTAATTCGTTAGCGACATGAATAGTGACTTCGCTAGGCGTGATCATTTAATTACGTCGCAACGAAAAATTCGTTAATTGGAATTAGCGAACCCGAGACCGAGATTATTTGCGAGCGCATTCGCATTTCGAATTCGAGTGCGGCACGCAAGTCAAATCTAGCGTCAAATCGCTAGTCACATAAAGCATCAAATCACATGTCACTTTGAGTGATGTGACATTTGATTGATTGATGTGATTGATTGTAAGTGATGGAAGTGGTTAATTGGTCAAAGAGTGTTAAATACTCAAATTTACTTTTGTCATTTGGAATGACATTTTTACCATTTTGACTTTTGAATTTGGTATATGTTTTTTTGGAAATACATTACCAAACAATTAATCACAACAACACATCATCTCTCTCTCTCGGCAGTTCACTGCCTATTCTTCATTGGTTCAACTTTGGCGTGAAGAAGGGAAGCTTGAGTGGTGAGATTTGTGGCAAATTTCTAGAGAGCTAGCACTCCGAGAGACATGCGAAGGTGATAGGGAAGTCCACCAATGAGCCGGGAACCATTCGACGAAGCTTGGAACTGCCCAAGCAGTTTACAAGCTTCACTATAAAAGCTCACTCGTACAAAGAGAAAAAGCTCGATCAAATGAAGACTCAAACGAGCATATTTTTTATCTTTTAGTTTTTATAACTTTTAGGACTGTAATTTGTGTGCTTGCGCCCCTTGGAGGCTTATTCACTTAATCAAACACCCCTTGCTGGGACTTTGTCTCAGGAGGTTTAAACCTTACATGTTTCTCTTTCTTCTTCGTGCACAAAAATCGCGCAAACAGTTTTTGGCGACCACAGTGGGAGAATTGGTGTAAGAAGTGGAGATGCCTCCGAAAAGAAACACTCAAACTGGCCCAGGTGCGGAGGAAGGAGGACTGGAGCAAACCAACCAGCCCCACGTTCCAGCCGTGGTAGGTCATTTCGAGGGTCTGGCAGAAGCTAGTCGATACGTACCGATGCGAGAATTCAGCCCTAATGCAGTTCGTGCATTGTTCAGTGAATTCACACAAGATGTTGTTGAACAGGTTAGGTTGCAAAACGCTCATGTCATAGATAAATTAGTCTCGACTAGCAATTCACATTATGAAAATATGGCCAAACACTTGAGCTAATTGAACGAATTAATGGCCAAATGTGTAAATAGGGGGACAGCCCCGCCGTGGACTATGCTTTCCCTTGCACCAAACAGTCAGGAGGCTGGTCCGAACAATGTTCCCCCACAAGGAATCACGGTCCTTACGACTTCCAGGGGAGGAACAAGTTTTGGGGACAATGGCCCATATTTAGGGCCAAATCTACACCAGGGGCCAAATATGGCACAACACGAGGTGGTGTTGCCCCAAGGCGTCCAGGTTTCTCAGGGACAGAACCATGATTATGTCCCACTTGTGAGAGGACCACAACCACCCCATAGCGATGCCATTTAATGGTAATGACATGTTAAGAGAATAGGTGACCGACATCCTCCAAAATCAATTCGGTCTGGGAGTACGGCCAATTCGGCCAAGATACCGGAAGTCATATCCCGATTGGATCGACGTGGCGTATCCGTGGCCTAGAAGCTACAAAATACCAGATTTTTCCTTATTTACTGGGTCTGGGGAAGTTTCTACCATGGGACACATAGGGCGATTTACCTTTCAGTGTGGAGAGGTCACAGATTTCCATAAGTTAAGGTTATTTCATGGCTCACTGTCAGGAGTAGCGTTCTCCTGGTACATCAGTCTGCCGGCCAACACTGTAGAAAATTGGCAGCAAATGGAACAGTTGTTCCATGAGTAATTCTACAAGGCCGAATCCGAAGTGGCTTTGGCCGACCTGGCAAACCTGAGACAGTTGCTAGGAGATGGTGTTACGTGCCTTTGCCAGAAAAAGAGTTCGTGAAAATCGCTCAAAGTTGCCTCAATTTCGACTTGAAAAAAAAATTTCAAGATCGTGAATTTTGGGACCTCCCCCAGCTCATCACCAGCGTGGTGCGTTATGAACGATTACTAAGGGAGAAAGAGCAAATGAAAAATTATAGCAAATGGACGTATTACAGGAGCATCGATTACCAAGTAGGCGAAATGGACATCGAATCAGCCGACTTGTCTTTGGCCGAATTGGTTAAAGGAAAGCCGTACGTTTGTAAAACGTGGGCCGAACCCCAAGCCAAAGAGAAGAACGATAAAAAGGGGATAAACTTTTCTTTTGATACCAGAAAAGTCGACGCCATATTCGATCAGTTGTATAAAGACAAACAGATCAGTTTGAGCGACCGCCATACGTTGCCAAGCTCCGAGCAAATCAGCAACAAAAAATATTGTAAATGGCATAATGCATGGTCCCATTCAACTAATACTTGTCTTGTTTTTCGGAATATTTTGCAGGATGCTATAGAATCTGGACGAATAACGTTCGAGAAAAAGATGACAGTGGACGACAACCCGTTTCCCAAGCCAGTGGAATTAAACATGATCAACTCAGATCTTACCAATCTGCCAAGATTCAAGTTGGTCCCAGATGAATAACAGAATGGTCATCGTCCAAGCGCCTGGAAAGGAGATTAAAGCACCCAAAAAATAGAAGGATCGGCAAAACCTTTGTGTACGGTGCAAGAACAGTATAGAGAGGATGAGAGAGTTGGAAGACACTTGCGAAAGGCCTGTAAGGAAAGAGCCAGTAGCATGGCAGCCACAGACCTTTGTACCAAGGTTTTATAGCGAAAATTCAAACTTCGTCCAAAATGTAAGGACGTTTAGGCCGAAAATTCATCGGCCCAATATATGGCATTCGTATCGAATACCATATTCGGGATAACGTCCAGGCAGAAACTATCCTCCCGTAGACGAAATGACGAGGACGTAATTAAGGAGACATAAGAGAAATTATGGCCGTATGATGCACCAACAAGGCGGGGTGAGGACCACAGGTTGTAGTCCTCATATTACGGAGAAACCAGAGGCAAATAACAAGGAGAGTGACAGTAAAGAAGGGAAAATAACAAGCTGCGAAGAACGCACCAAGTTTGGCAGACGAAAACGGGACGAAATAGACGATGAAGAGCCCCATATTGTCATTCAGTTCGGCAGCATGCCACCGGTTATGGCCAACCATTACTTGTTGTCAAGAAAATTCAAGGGGGACAACAGTGGGGAAGCTGGAATGGAATAAGCAAAGATGTCTATGAGGGTGATGAGGCATAATTTGCAGCACTCTCGATAACGGATAGGGAAGCTTCAGATGAGGAAATGACCGACGTATAAGAAGAAATAAACATCATGATCGAAGCCCGAAGAAGGGGGATATCACAGAATCGGTTTCTAAAAGAATTATACGAGGCCGGAAACCCTGCAATCAGAACGTTAGGAGAGGACTTGGGACGATTTCCATACCTCATCCTACATGGGATGCCCAAAATCAGACGGACAATCACCAGGGCGGAAAAGCGAAGATTGGCCGTCAATAATGTCTCGCACAATGCACCTGTCACGTTACCACCTTCTGGATGGGATACAGGAGGAGAAATACCTTGGGCCAGCGACGAGAGTGAGCAGATAAGCCTATCAGAGAAGGTGATATTCCTAAAGCCACCACCACAAATGACAAAGCACCTGCGGCCATTGTATGTAAAAGCGAAGGCTAATGGGATACCTGTTACCAAGGTGTTGATAGATAATGGGGTGGCCATTAATGCAATTTCAGTAAGGATGCTAGGACGTTTAGCAAAGTCAGAGGAGGACTTCATCGCTACAGAAGTGGTGCTAACGAGTTTAAATGGAGGAACGACAACAGCCAAGTGGGTCGTCCCACTAGACTTGCAAGTGTGGAGTACTACAAAGACAATAGTATTCTTTGTTATAGACGGGCCGACAGCATATAACATGCTCATAGGACGAGATTGGATACACGGCAGCCGATGTGTTCCTTCATCTCTTCATCAGTGCTTAGTTTTCTGGAACCAGAGAGATGAAGTGGAAGTGGTACATGCCGACAATAAGCCTTTCGCTGCAGAGACAAATTCGGCCGAATACTTCATGTACGAAGGAAATTACGGGCCGACCAGAGTCCTAACTAAAGGGGAAAGTTCAACTATTGTGGCTCAAAATGACGAGCCATACCCCGCAGGTCTGCTAAATGATTTGTTCGCGCAAACAAGGTCAATCACAGTGGTCTTTGGAGAGCCAACACGCAGCAATTTGAATGAAGTGCAGGCAGAGTAAGGAACAAGCCGCCCTTGCGGCCACTAAGACCAATCTAATGGCCTATGTAACAGAACGAGGAAGTGAGGCCGAAACTCAGGCCACGATATCGGCCTTGAGGGATAAACTATTAGCACACCAGACAGAAGAGAAAAATAAGAGAGGCATGTGGGTTAGATTGTTTGCTGGAAGGAAGTCACAAGAGCGAGCGGGAGGACGAAGAATACGCTCTGAACGGATGGCATAAGACGAGCATGTCAAGGGCACATGATGTATTGGACGAGGTAAACCTGGGAAACGAGGACAATAGACGCATCACTTACATCAGCAAGGAACTAGAGGCCCATGTACATGAAAAACTGATCCATTTATTACAAGAATACAAAGATTTTTTTGCCTGGGACTACAATGAAATGCCCGATTTAGATAGGACGTTAGTAGAGCATAGGTTGCCAATCATGCCGAGCCATAGACCACACAGACAGCCTCCACGAAGGTTTGCACCCAATGTTATTCCTGATATTAAGAAAGAGGTTGATCGCCTTTTAGAGGTGAAATTTATTAGGACGACCATATATGTAGAATGGTTGTCAAATATCGTCTCGGTCATGAAAAAGAAGGAAAATAAGAATCTGCATAGACTTTAGGAATTTAAACCTAGCAACACCCAAAGATCAATACCTCATGCCGACAGTAGATTCCTTGGTAGACTCCACGGCAGGGTATCAAGTATATTCTTTTATGGATGGATATGCGGGTTATAATAAGATTTACATCGTCGAAAATGATGTACATAAGACGGCTTTTAGGTGCCCAGGTTTGTTAGGGTGTTATGAGTGGGTAGTAATGTCGTTCGGCCTAAAAAATGCTGGGGCCACTTACCAGCGGGCCATGAATTTAATATTTCATGATATGATCGGCCAATTTGTAAAGGTCTATGTGGACAATATAGTGGCCAAATATGTAACCATGGAAGAACATTTTAGCCAATTGGCAATGGCTTTTGAGCGAATGAGAAAATTTAAACTAAATTTAAACCCTGCCAAATGTGCTTTCGGGGTGTGTGCAGGAAACTTCCTAGGATTTCTAGTACACCAACGGGTGATTGAGATCGATACTAATAAATCTCAGGCAATCACTGAAGCTAAACCTCCCCGAAATAAGAAAGAATTGCAGAGATTTTTAGGGCAAATTAATTTCTTGAGACGATTTATCTTTAATTGTGCAGGAAAAACTAAAGTGTTCTCCTCCCTATTGAGGCTAAAGGACAAGGACGAATTTGTCTGGACCGAAGAACATCAAAAGGCTTTTGACAGCCTAAAGAAATATTTGTTACAGCCGCTGGTGACCCCCTGTGCCAGGACGACAAATGAAGTTGTATATATCGGCTGAAGAACAGTCTATCGCTGGATGATAGCGCAAGACGACGATACGGACGTCGAAAGAGCCATTTATTATATTAGCAGACAATTGCTAAATATGAATGTAATTATTCTCCAATTGAGAAATTATGATTGGTTTTTTATTTTACATGTACTAAACTACGAGCCTACCTTAGGCTGAATATAGTGTACTTAATCACTAAAGTTAATATAATACAGTACATGTTTTCTCGTAATATCTTGCATCAAAGAGTTGGTTTCTGGTCTTTATCACTATCAGAATTTGATATGCGACATGAGCCCCAAAAGGCTGTAAAAAATCAAGCTTTGGCAGATTTCTTAGCTGACCACCCATGTTTGAGCACCGTCAGAGAAATAGAAATGGATTTAGACGAATGCAGTCTGAAACCATGGACGATGTATTTTGATGGGTCCATTACAACAAAAGGAGCATGGATGGGGATAGTCTTAGTCAGCCCATTGGGTGAATCGTTCTGTTTCTTAATCAGGCTAAATGTGAGGAGAGAGTTAAATATGTCAATGCAAGATGGAACATTGCACTAACAACCAGGCCGAATACGAAGCCATGATATTTGGCTTGGAAGTACACCTCAATATAGGGGTAACACACGTGTCTATTAAAGGAGACTCGCAATTAGTGATCCAACAGATAACAGAAACCTTCAAATGCCAAAGCCCATCAATCATGGCGCTGTTGGATGTGGCTAAAGAATTGGTAGGTCAATTTGACCATGCGGAATTGGAACATTTTCCGAGGACGAAGAACGAAATGGCCAACAATTTGGCCCAAGCAGCTTCCGGGTACAAGCAAGCAAACATATATGGTATATATAGAAGCGACGAGGTGAAGGCGGCCCTGATACGACAAAAGAAGGGGACAAATGTCATGGCCATTGAAATTGAAAAGGAGGACCATTGGAGGAGCGAGATCAAAGAATTTCTAAAACAACCCGAATGTGGGAAAGATCGAAGGCTAAAGCTCAAGGCCTTGAATTATGTGGTATCAGGAGATGTGTTGTATAAAAAACGCCAAGACTGCCTGTTGTTGAAATGTGTAGGGCCATCGGAGTCCAAAACTATCATAGCTGAGATACATGAAGGTGTTTGCGGGGCTCACCAGGCCGGAATAAAGATGAGATGGCTGATTATACGGAGCGGCTATTATTGTGCGAAGATGGGAGAATCATGTATCTCATATGCCAAATGATGCATTGTTTGTCAAAAGCATGGGCCCATTCAGAGGGCACCATCAACCGAAATGATCCCCATCATTAAACCATGGCCATTCATAGGATGGGCGATAGACTTGATAAGGAAAATATATCCTGTATCGAGCAAAAGGCATACTTTCATTATCGTTGCTACCGACTTTTTTACCAAATGGGTGGAAGCTATTCCGGTAATGGAAATCTCCCAATAGCAGATCATCAAGTTCATAAAAGAGCATATCATCCACCGATTCGGTATACTGCAAACAATAATGGTAGATCATGGCACTTCGTTAAATAGTGAGAAGGTAAAAAGCTTCCTGGCCGAATACAGGATCTGGTTGGTAAAAACACCACTCCGTATTACCCTCAGTCAAACGGTCAGGCAGAATCGACCAATAAAACCTCAAGGGGTTGATTCAGAAGATGGTGACAGACAACGCTAGGCGATAAGACGAATGTTTGAGTCAGGCTCTATGGGCCTATAGGACGTCACCATGAACGAGTACTTCGGTCACGCCATTTCAGTTAGTATATGGTCAAGAGGCCGTACTACCGGTAGAAATGAATATTGAATCCATTAGGGTGATGTTGCAAAATGAGTTGACGGATGAAGATTACAACGAAGCAATGATCCAGAATTTGCTAGATTTGGACGATGTTAAATGTGATGTGCTAAATCGTTTAGAAGCACAAAAGAGAAAAATAGCCAATGAGTACAATCTCAGAGTCGTGGCTAAATCGTTCAGAAAAAGCGAGTTAGTATGGAAAACTATATTGCCAATTGGCATTAAATATCCGGCATATGGCAAATGGTCGCCTAATTGGGAAGGCCCTTCAAGGTAAAAGACGTGTTACCGAACGAGGCCTATCATTTAAAAGATTTAAACAGAAGGGTATATGCTAGGGCGATAAATGGAAAATACTTGAAAAAATATGTGCCCTCACTTTGGGAGCATGAAAATGTAATGTCTTTGCAATAAAAACTAAATACAATAGTAAAATAATGTATTTCCATTCATACAGGAAGAAAATGTCCTCAAAATTACAAAGATCGGACGATGTAACATCCTATAAAGCAACATTGGCTATGGCCCAAAGACCGTCGAAAATCCCTAGGTGACTCATTTATGGCCGAAAATGTCTCCCTCCTCAGACGCCATTCCTTTTGTACCTCTAAACCCGCTGTCTCCAAATCGGCCAAGCTTTTCTCAAAATCAATACGGGCCAGACCTTCGTACTCTGCCAAGGATGTGTCCATCTCCGTCACTTGAGTAGCAATGGTCCTCCTCTTAGCCTCTTTTCTCATACGACTCTCCTCAACAAGGCGCTGGATATCCTGTAATTGTCGCTCTAGGTCCAGGAGAACCGATTCATCGGTCACCATTTCATTAGTGGTCTCCCTCAGAGCCTGTTGAAGGGCATCGAGAGAACCGCATAGCGTTTCTTTATTATTATAGTAGAGCGAAGCCCAATCCTTTGACTGTGTATGTTGCGATACCGAGAGATAGGGGCGTGTTGGAATTCTCTAAGGTCCCAAAGATCATTATCAAGCATGAAACAAGTGCAAATACAATCAAATAAGTCGTGGAATACTCACAATGATTGGTTGAGTCGATGCGGTGTGAAGACAAAAACATTTCTGGCCTCCAATGGAAGTCACGGCAGTGAGCTTTCTGGTTGTCCTCCATTTTAGGTTTTGGCTTGATCCATGAAGCTCCAAGCTTTGTTTGGTCATTCCTTGCTCATGAAGTGAGTTCCCTATCACCTTTTTATGGCTCCTATGTGTGCTAGCACCTTGATGATTTGCCACAAATCATCCAAAACTTCTCATTAGCTCTCGATTTTTCAGAAAACAGAAGGCAGAATTCGGTCATTGACCGTGTAGAGAGAAGAATGAGTTTTTGGCTCCAAAAATGAAAAAAAAAGAGAGAGATCGATTGGTTGGTGTGAGGGAAATTGTGTATCTAATACACCTTTTCAATTTCAAAAAAAATTCATTTACATTTCCTTTTTCCAAAAAAGTCAAACCATAAATACTCACAACCACCAACATCAACTATTCACATCATTCAATCAATCAAGTGACAAGTTGTCACATCACTCAAAGTGACTAATGATTTGACGCTTGATGTGACTAGCGATTTGACGCTTGATTTGACTTACGTGCCGCACTCAAATTCGAAATGCGAATGTGCTTGCAAACAATCCCGGGCTAGGGTTCGCTAATTCCAAATTATCGAATTTTCCGTTGCGACGTAATTAAATGATTATGCCTAGCAAAATCACTATTCACGTCGCTAACGAATTAATTCTAAATTAACTCGTTCGCCGGAATTAAAATATAATTTCAATTCCGTGTTGAAATCCAATTCGTATAATATATCGAATATATTATTTTAATTGATTAATTCCAAATTAATCGTTTTCTCTCTTTAATTGATATTTTATCCCAGATAAAAATATCTGCAATTAATCCAAGATCAATTTTCTCTCTCATCTAATTAATCCCAGATTAATTAAAAGTGCGAGTCATACGTCATCGGTGAATCTTCGGGAAGCGACCCATGAGATCCCCGGATATGTTGGTAGTAAATTCGGTCGTCGGACTATCGAACACGTAAGTACCTAGTACTATGTTTATACCGATTTACAAGACAAGGTTGGCTTCTAGCAAAGCGCCATGCCTACCCAATTCTCCAGAACATGCTTACAGGAATAAGCAATCTATATCAGGCGTAGTATACATGGTATTGTGTATGTCGATCCAGTATCGGATGATCATGTGCTAGGCCTGGGGCTGGAATTGTGTCTGCCCCGTATGAAGCACATGTCAGATGTCTGGTAACTAGTCTCTATAATCGGATATACATGACCTTGTCATAATATCTCGATAGCTGTAGCATTTAAGAGAACCAGTCCCGTATCCTACGTGACCATCATCTCCACTATGACTGGAGTGATACTTCCGTCTTCACATCACACCCAACACACTACGATTCTTGATATACCCAGAAGAGGCGTACACAGAAACTGGTTAAAGCCCTGGAAGACCAAAACCAAAGTATATTGATTGTGCAAGTATTAGCGTTGCAAGTCTCAGGTTAAGACCAAATACATCTACCCTGATTTCGGACTTCCATAGACACAAAGTCATATTCCAATGGAATTCCGAGGGGGTTTATCCAGAGCGAAGCTGTTTCCCATACCATCGGTAAAAACACAACCTCCTATTACACTTGCATGCATATGATATCATATACCAAATATATGAGAACTATGTTGTTGTGCCCTCACAACGCGCAAGTGTAATACTAGTCTTTTACGTATTTATCGATGTCCAATCTCGATAATACTCTGACTAGGGATATTCAATGATTTATCCTTCGTGGACTGATACTGTCTCATATCATTCTCAATCCAGGAACAAATCATAAGGACCTCCTATCATTTATATATCTTGGTGATCTAATCACAAATGATAAGAGAGCAATCTCATTTGTCACATACTTAATTTGTACAACAACACCATGATCTGTACAAATAGTGACTCTATGGGTCATAATTGTCCAACAATCTCCCTCTTGGCCTATAGCCAGTCACTCGATTGTCTAACACCCGAACTATGTACGGTTCGCTCAAACTGCTGAGGAAAGGCTTTCGTCAGCGGATTTGCATGATTATCATCTGATGCGATTTATTCGATCATCATATCGCCACGATGTATGATTCGAACGAATCAGATGAATATCGAAGTATGTATATGGATCGTTGATGAGACCATTAATTCTTTAGGCTATGCTGAAGCCTAGCTCAGCTGCTAACAGAACTATATCTAATCTAATTAAATTTGTTATCGACCCAAATGGCTTCTATTGCTGCCTCAGCTGCAGCAATAACCTACATTTGTTGTTTATTCGGTAACAGTATCTTGCTTGGAAGATTTCCAGCTCACTTTGCCGTTATTCAAACTGTATAGTACCGTTTGCGACTTTTAGTCATTTTATCGGTTGGGAAACTTGCTGCAGTGATCCTAGTCACTTCAAGTTCTCCTTCTCCATAGATTAAGACAACATCCTTAGTTCTCTAAGATACTAACGGATGTTCTTAACATCAATCCAGTGACTATCACTTGGATTGTCCTGTTTGTGAATCCATACGCTCAAAGTGTATGAGACACCAGGTCGCGTATATTTTTCAATGTACGGTTCTCGGAGAGTATTAGAAAGCCAAGCTTTCACCGATTTATTTATGGGAATATCATTTCCAAGAAATGACACATTATCATTATTTATAGGATAGCCACTGTCAGTGCGCTCCACTAACCCTCTTATATACACAAGAATCATTTCATTTTGAACTAAATCATAAACTATTATGATTACATCAAATCGGTAATTCCAAGAACCTAATGCTTGCTTCAATCCAAACATGGATCGAATAACCTGCAAACCTTGTTTGCTAGTTTTGGTACGACAAAACCGACAGGATGTTGTAAACATCCTCCAAAAAGTTTCCTTCTAAGGAAAGCGATTTTCCCGTTAAGCTGACATATTCATAAATGAAACATGCAGCTTAGCAAACATTATCCAAATGGATTACAGTGGCAACAGGTAAAAGGTTTTGTCGTAATCAACACAATGTTGACAACGATACCTTTTCGCTAAAAGCCTAGCTTACACGTTGGTATGTTGCCATCCATGTATGTTCTTTGAAGACTGATATAGTACCTATAGGCACAACGCTTGCGGTACATCAACTAGTGTCCAAACATAGTTGGTATACATGGAATCCATTTCGGATTCATGGCACTTTGCCATAATAGGGAGTCGAAACCTTGTATCACTTCCTCATACGTAGTCAGTTGGTATACCTCAATAAGATAGACATCTTTATGAGGTGAGATCAGAAACCGATACCCCAGGTTGTTTTCTGACTCTCTCCGACATACGCGGTTCTTGTGTACTCGAAGATTTATGGAATAGTTTCATCCTTGATGAACTATATATGTTCCATTAAGGATTCGGTGCCTGAAATAGTATTACTCCGATTTTCATCGAGTTTTACTATCCTCCCACTTACCACTGCATGTAGGTATTCCTCTTAGGAAACTGCATGGTGAGCAACAATTACATTGTTCTCATGTGAGTTGTTTAAGTACTATACTTTGGTATCCCTAAGATAACCTACAATTGGCACTTATCCAATTTGGGTTCTTGTTTGGTATCATCCAAACATATGCCTAGCATACTCAAATCATCAGGAATGTGAAACCCGGTTTCTTTCCCGTTCATATCTAATATGAAGTCTGTCAAACAGATTTTTATGGAACCTTATTCGAAATAAGTTCTTGCACTGTTAAAGCATATCCGTTGAAGGAAATGGTAGCTCAGAACGACTCATGATTAGCCTTATCATGTCCAACAAAATTTGGTTACTCGGTTCGGACACACCGTCAAACTAATGTGTTCCGAGAGGAGTCCTAATTTGAAAGAATACTATACTCTTTCAAGTATATTAGAAACTTATTGCTTAAGTATTTTTCATGGTCTAACTGTGACGATTTAATACTTTAGCCGATCTGTTTGTCTATTTCATGTCAAAACTGAAAGTTTCCGATTTGTGTTCTTCAAAAGAAAACACATAACCATAACGCGATGCCACATCCGTAAAGGTCACGAAATATTCATATCCACATCTAGCCTAGCTAGACATTGGCCCACTTGCTTCACTATGAACTAGGGCTAACAGATCGGTGACATTTTCACTTTTACCAATTAAATAGTGGTTTTTGCACATTGCCCAATAAACTAGATTCATTGACTTTATTTGAATGGAATCAAATCAGTCCTAGTACCCACTCTTCAAAAGTGTGGATATACGAGTCTTGTTTAATTGTTTACCAGATAACAATGCCAAAATATGTTTCTTCTGATCATATTAGTTTGAGCTATATGTTTGTCATGTTATACTTTTGAGATTTATTTATATTCAAAATATAAATGTTGTTATTCACATCTAATGTGTTTATCTCAATATCATCTTTATATAATAAAACATTTTAGTGTTCTAGAATATAAAGGTCCATCCGCAACGGATTGAACACTGATATAAAGATAATGTTTCTAGTCAAACTAGTTACATTATAACAGTTTCCAAATTTAGGTACACACCGGAGGGTAGTTCCTAAAATTAGGTATCTACGGTTAAACAGCGACTTTCGTCCCATTTCCGATTCGCAGATAAATCTTAATTGAAGTCAGTATCCTGCTCATAGCAGATTCTGAACATCAGTACATATTTATGTATCACACTAAGTATTTAAAATCTAATTTTAATACTAGTAATGAACATAACAATGACAATCATATTTAAAGTCAGAGCCTTGCCCTGTCTTTAATTCCTTCATGTCTGCTTTGTCAAACGGAAGTCACGCTTTTGCGATCCCGTTTGCCACATTTAGACAGACATTTTGGGATATGTCCTTTATCTTCCCAGAAGATCATAATGATTTTACCTTTGCCCTTTTCAAAACATCCAAAAGCCTTTGGCCTAGCCTCGGGTTTCTAGAATATCGAAGTAAGGTGCGCCTTGCGCTACTTGCCTATTAGAAAGTTTGACTTGTCTCTGAGAATAGTCATTAACCCTCCAAGAGTTATTATTGCAATTTAATACTTCTAAGATCTAAGAATAGATATATGAAGATCCTTCAATTTCATTATCATACTTTAAGGATCTAATCCTTAGTTCTGACAAAGAAATTAAGGAGTCTACTGCGACAGGCTTGATGGATTAAGCACTAAAGTTATCATCACATAAATCTTCCAAAGATTATGCTTACTATTTGCTTAACTCCGGGCTTAGGCTCAATATATATTTTATCAAATAAAGTAACTTATTAATTTCCAGGACCATCCTGAAACTTTATTCCAAATTTGAAAATTAAACCATTTAAATACATTTTCCCTAGGATTATGTATTGAACGTTAATCTTTCAATTTTATCTTGATTTTAATAGTCCAACTATTTAATCAACGATTTAGGTACTATTTATTATAATGATTACAATAGTCCAACTATTTAATCAACTATAATTTAATTAAATCAAATATATTGATTACTATAATCCAATTATATAACCAACTATAAATGAATTATTTGAATATAGTCCAACTATTAATTAAAACAACAATTCAAATATTAGTCCAACTAACATTTGATTTATTTAACGAATGATATTTGATTTGAGCGCGTATGGCAAGTAATTAAACGAATATTGCAAATTCAATTCTTGCCTCCCACTATTTTTTGGCGAGCCTCTAACCCTCTGTCGAGTACTCGGGAAACCGTGTTTCCTAGTGGGCTAGGATCCCATTAAATATCACACAATCTTGACTTTGGCCAACAAATTGTATGATAATTAACTAGGTAGATCTCTAAGATCAATTGGATCCAATCCAATTCCTAGATCCAGTAGGGGGACATCCAAGTCCGAAACATATATCTTATATATGCCAATACATCCAATGTATTGCCTACCTTTTTTCTCTGAATCAACTAAGCCTTGGCTTTGGCACAACAAACTTAGTGATCCCAGTTAAGCGGAACCCATTGACCATGGAAAGCTTCGTAATCAATGTCGATGGAGAAGAAGTGGTCTTGACTTTGGCCAACAAACCACAACTTGGACAAGACACCAATATGAAACAAAGCTCTCATGATTCAAACACATCCTCAACGGACAAAGGCCTTGACTTTGGCCAACAAACCAATGTCAGTCTCGAATCTTGAGTAAGAATCACTCAATGGAAGGAAAAACGCTTAATTTTTTGCGAGGGTTTTTTTGTGTGCAAATTGGCAACCAATTTATTATCTTTGTTAAGGTCTCATCATCATACACCCTTAAATATGCATTCTAAATACATATTAAAGCGCGTATAATAAAATAATAATGATATGCGGATGGATACTTTACACATTGATCCTAGATCAAATCTCTCCCTTTCTCTCTCCTGCTAGCACATGTATCACTTCTACCGTTACACTACACTTCTAAAGAAACCTCATTTACATTGAGGGGAATAGGTGAGAAGAGAATACAAAGAATAAGAGGTAGAGGTAATAAGGCTGGACACGCAGGTCCATTAATAATCAAATTTATTACAACAATTTCTAAAATTGTCCCACCCATCTAATATCCATCCGATATACATTATTCATGCATCGCAACCATGTATTCACACAAGCATGTTATCAATCAATCTAATCAAATTAATTAATCTGATAATTAGTGACCATCCAATGTTCAAACAACGATTTGATTTTACGCGAGTCAAACTCGTTTTGCGAATAAGTACTCAAAGTACGAATTCTCGAATTAAATTAAACTACATAATTAAATCCAATTAAATTTGTATTTAATACTAATTCGCCATTTAATTCCAAATTAAATATTACACTTTATTTACGAACCTTTACGACTTAAATTCCAAATTTAATCGTTACGGGTCTCAAAGCCTGATTATATCCAATATTAATTTAATTAAAGTCCAATGGGCTTTTAATTAATTCTTGAGGCGTGGACTTTCGGTCAACTCGGGTCAAACCTAATAACCAAAGTCCAATCCGGGAATTACCCCATAAGCCTAGAAATCAATTTTGGCCCATTAGGCCCAATTAAACTTTAAAGGTCCATTAGTCGCATTTGGGCTTTATGGATGCGGTTTTGGGCCCAATTGGATCCAACCAATTTAGCCTAAACCTAACTTAGTACAACCAAGCTCAATTAGCCCATTTACAACATTACAAGCCCAAATCCAATTTAAGCCCAAATCCAATTTAAGCCCAAATAATTTAATTCCAAAAATTCCAAATTTCTCAATTAAATTACCTAAAGTGTAACATTATTAATTAACCAAATCAATATTTCTAAAACACCAAATTAGTCTAATTAATCATGCTTATCATCATTAAATCATGTCCAACACAATTTAACAAAAATCAAACCCATATACATGCTATATAAGTCTCAGGCCAAAGGTGGATTTTGTGTCCAAATTTAATCCAATCCAATGAATCCAATCAAACATTAAATTAACATTCCCAACATGATTCTAACTCATCCAATGATTAAAATCAAAAAACACCAAGACATTAGGGCTATCATATAATTCGGCCAAGCCTCCAAAAATTGGGGGGAAAATGTTCCAAACCAATTTAATCAAATTGATCTAATCAATCTACAATTAAACATGTATTAAGCTTACTCAAACATCGAATTTTCATTAAATCATGCTCAAATACATTTTACCCAAATTTTAAGCCCTAAAATTTTCATGCTCAATATTGGCTCAAGATACCATTGTTGGAATTCTCTAAGGTCCCAAGGATCATTATCAAGCATGAAACAAGTGCAAATACAATCAAATAAGTCTGGGAATACTCACAATGATCGGTTGAGTCGATGCGGTGAAGACAAAAAAACATTTTCTGCCCTCCAATGGAAGAAGTAACGGCAGTGAGCTTTCTGGTTGTCCTCCATTTTCGGTTTTGGCTTGATCCATGAAGCTCCAAGCTTTGTTTGGTCATTCCTTGCTCATGAAATGAGTTCCCTATCACCTTTGTATGGCTCCTATGTGTGCTAGCACCTTGATGATTTGCCACAAATCATCCAAAGCTTCTCCTTAGCTCTCGGTATTTCAGAAAACAGAAGGCAGAATTCGGTCCTTGATCGTGTGAGAGAAGAAGGAGTTTTGGCTCCAAAAATGAAAAAAGAGAGAAAGATCGATTGGTTAGTGTGAGGGGAAATTGTGTATCTAATACACCTTTTCAATTCAAAAAAATTTCATTTACATTTTCCTTTTTCCAAAAAAGTCAAACCATAAATGCTCACAACCACCAATATCAACTATTCACATCATTCAATCAATCAAGTGACAAGTTGTCACATCACTCAAAGTGACTAATGATTTGACGCTTGATGTGACTAGCGATTTGACGCTTGATTGACTTGCGTGTTGCACTCAAATTCGAAATGCGAATGCGCTCGCAAACAATCTCGGGCTTGGGTTCGCTAATTCCAAATTATCGAATTTTCCGTTGCGACGTAATTAAATGATTATGCCTAGCGAAATCACTATTCACGTCGCTAACGAATTAATTCTAAATTAACTCGTTCGCCCGAATTAAAATCTAATTTCAATTCCACGTCGAAATCCTATTTCGTATAATATATCGAATATATTATTTTAATCGATTAATTCCAAATTAATCGTTTTCTCTCTTTAATTAACATTTTATCCCAGATAAAATATCTCCGCATTAATCCCAGATCAATTTTCTCTCTCATCTAATTAATCCCAGATTAATTAAAAGTGCGAGTCATACGTCATCGGTGAATCTTCGGGAAGCGACCCATGAGATCCCCGGATATATTGGCAGTAAATTCGGTCGTCGGACTATCCGAACACGTAAGTACCTAGTACTACGTTTATACCTATTTACAAGACAAGGTTGGCTTCTAGCAAAGCGCCATGCCTACCCAATTCTCCAGAAACATGCTTACAGGAATAAGCGATCTATATCAGGCGTAGTATACATGGTATTGTGTATGTCGATCCAGTATCAGATGATCACGTGCTAGGCCTGGGGCTGGAATTGTGTCTGCCCCGTACGAAGCACATGTCGGATGTCTGGTAACTAGTCTCTATAATCGGATATACATGACCTAGTCATAATATCCCGATAGCTACGGCATTTAAGAGAACCAGTCCCGTATCCTACGTGACCATCATCTCGACTATGACTGGAGTGATACTTCCATCTTGACATCACACCCAACACACTACGATTCTCGATATACCCAGAAGAGGCGTACACAGAAACCGGTTAAAGCCCTGGACGACCAAAACCAAAGTATATTGATTGTCGCAAGTATTAGCGGTGCAAGTCTCAGGTTAAGACCAAATACACCTACCCTGATTTCGGACTTCCATAGACACAAAGTCATACTACCAATGGAATTCTGAGGGGGTCTATCATGAACGAAGCTATTTCCCGTACCATCGGTAAAACACAACCTCCTATTACACTTGCATGAGTATCCTATACCCAAATATATGAGAACAATGTCGTTGTGCCCTCACAACACGCACAAGTGTAATACTAGTCTTTTACGTATTTATCGATGTCCAATCTCGATAATACTCTGACTAGGGATATTTAATGATTTATCCTTCGTGGACTGATATTGTATCATATCATTCTCAAACCAGGAACAAATCATAAGGACCTCATATCATTTATATATCTTGGTGATCTAATCACAAATGATAAGAGAGCAATCTCCTTTGTCACATAGTTAATTTGTACAACAACACCATGATCTGTACAAATAGTGATGCTATGGGTCATAATTGTCCAACATGCCGCTATATCATCCTGCAGTTCTTGGAGGAAGATCCGATCATCTACTGATATAGGTAGGGCATGTAGGGCTAGTAGACGGCTTAATTCCGAGGAACTTCTATGCAACTGGGAAATGTTTTCTGGCAGAGCGGCCTGACCAATCTCCAATGTAGTAAAAGAATCATACTGGCCGATAATTTCCCGATGGACCTCCAGGTCTGAGCTGGTACCGGCCGAAAGCGAAGAAGCCGAAATGGAGCAGAAGACAATCGTCCAAGGTGATCCAAAGTGTTCTGGACCGATTACAGCAGCGGGTCGGACGCCTGTATACAAAGGAAAAAGTAGCAGATGTAAACCAAAGTCATGAACTAGAGGAAGAGAGAGAAAAAGAGAGACTTACCACCCCAGAACCAGAGCTAGATGGCCTATCCACCGATGCCTCAAACACCTCAACTTGCGGCTGCACAAGTTATTGCTGAAGTGAAAGATCTGAGGATGATGGATGCTGGGGGACATGAACTGAAGGCCATATGGCCTGAGGGGGCAACGACCGAGCATGAGAATATTGTTGCAGGATGGGAGACCCTGCCCGAAGAGGCAACGATCATTCAGAAGCGCCAGACATTTGAGCTGACGAAACATGAGCTACAGGAAGAGGAATCAAAGATTGGGTAGCCGAAGGTGACGGCTATTCAGGCGCAGAGAGATCTTGCGCTGAAGGCATAAGAGACTCCACTCGAGGAGGAGAAGGCGGAAGAGCAGAAGACGACGGCTATGCAAAGGCTGAAGTCTGATGCACTGAAGACCCCGGAGATGCTGCCTGTGGCGTTAAGTGTTGCGGTACAGTGGTGGGCTGAGCATCTGCAATAGAATCAGAATCAGAAGAATCAAAAATATAAATGACCCCATCTTCCTTATAAATACGACGAAGTACGTCGTCTCTGTACATAGACCGAGCCTCCTATAATAACTCCAATTCGGCCAAACTATAAAGGCCGTCTACCTCCCTATAGCTCCCCCTAAACCCTGCGGCAGACATCTTGCGTGATGAGGGGTAAAGCTATTTAAGATGACGCCAAAGAGGCTCATTCGGCCAAATAGGTTCTGGCACTTCGGCCTCGTCATCCGGATCCTGCACGATTGGTACATGATCGTCCGAAGACGGATGTTCAAATAAATGATGGTTTCTCGAAATTTCCTCAACCCTTGTACGTGAACGGCCAAATTTATATGTGGCTCCGTACCTTAGGGATCGGCTCCGGACGAGTCATCGGTAACGGCAGTTCCGCCCTCTTCTGACGTTTGCTCCACGACTGGAGCTTCGGCTGCTTCATCCTCATTCGATGGGAGCTGCATAATCGGCACCTCAGCAGGTCCCACCTTCTCAAAACCTTCAAGTATAGGATCTTCAGCCCCCAGAGTTTGAACTGTTTCGGGCGTCGCAGAGGGCGGTTCAATCCTAAGCACCTGCACCAAATACAAAATTAGAACCTCAATTTACATCAAACTCAAAAAAAGACGGGCTTCAAACTCGTACCTTAGGACGAAGTGCAAGTGGCACATCTGAATCCGAGCTACTGTTGGGGGAAGGCTGTTTCTTCTTGGCGAGTTTTATTTTCTTGGGTTTGGCCGTCTCAATTTCTTTTTTTGACCCCGTTGGCTCAGAAGACTTTGGGGACAATGAGATAGTAGGAAATACCTGTTGGATAATTATGACCCATAGCGTCATTATTTGTACAGATCACGGTGTTGTTGTACAAATTAACTATGTGACAAAAGAGATTGCACTCTTATCATTTGTGATTAGATCACCTTGATGTATAAATGATAGGAGGTCCTTATGATTTGTTCCTAGATAGAGAATGATATGAGACATTATCAGTCCACGAAGGATAAATCATTAAATATCCCTAGTCAGAGCATTGTCGAGATTGGACATCGATAAATGCGTAAAAGACTAGTATTACACTTGTGCGAGTTGTGAGGGCACAACGTCATAGTTCTCATATATTTGGGTAATGATACTCATACAAGTGTAATAAGAGGTTGTGTTTTACCGATGGTATGGGAAACAGCTTCGCTTTGGATAGACCCCCTCGGAATTCCATTGGTAGTATGACTATGTGTCTATGGAAGTCCGAAATCAGGGTATGTGTATTTGGTCTTAACCTGAGACTTGCACCGCTAATACTTGCGACAATCAATATACTTTGGTTGCGGTCGTCCAGGACTTTAACAGGTTCTGTGTACGCCAATGCTGGGTATATTGAGAATCGTAGTGTATTGGGTGTGATGTTAAGACGGAAGTATCACTCCACTCATATGGAGATGATGATCACATAGGATACATAACTCGTTCTCTTATATGCTCGAGCTATCGGGATATTATGACTAGGTCATGTTTATCCGATTATAGAGACTAGTTACCAGAGATCCGATATGTGCTTCGTACGGGGCAGACACAATTCCAGCCCCAGGCCTAGCACGTGATCATCCGATACTGGATCGAAATACGCAATACCACGTATACTATGCCTGATATAGATCCTTATTCCTGTAAGGATATTTCCGGAGAATTGGGTAGGCATGACGCTTTGCTAGAAGCCAACATTTTCTTGTAAATCGGTATAAATGTAGTACTTGGTACTTACGTGTTCGGATAGTCCGACGACCGAATTTTCTGCCAACATATACGGGGATCTCATGGGTCGCTTCCCAAAGATTCACCGATGACGTATGACTCACACTCTTAATTAATCTGGGATTAATTAGAAGAGATAGAAAATTAATCTGGGATTAATTGCAGAGATATTTTATCTGGGATAAAATATCAATTAAAGAGAGATAACGATTAATTTGGAATTAATCTAAGAATTAATATATTCGATATATTAAACGAAATTAGATTTCGAAACTGAATTAAAATTCGATATTAATTCGGGCGAACGAATTAATTTAGAATTAATTCGTTAGCGATGTGAATAGTAATTATGCTTGGCATGATTATTTAATTAAATTAGATTTAATTACGACGCAACGGAAAATTTGTTAATTTAGAATTAGCGAACCCGAGCCCGAGATTATTTGCGAGCGCATTCGCATTTCGAATTCGAGTGAGGTACGTAAGTCAAATCAAGCGTCAAATCGCTAGTCACATCTAGCGTCACATCATTTGTCAATCAAGTGATGGATGTCTTTCACTTTGAGTGATTGACGCAAGTCACTATTCATGAGTGATGTGAGTTGATAGAAGTGGTTGGTGCCATTATTGCTTGACTTTTTGAAAGCCAAATGCACATGAAATGAATTTGAAATTCACATGTGTGTATTAGATACACAATTTTGGAATCAAACCACACAATTCTCTCATTCTCTCATCTCTCTCTCTCTCGCCCATGGGGCAACATTTCTTCACTGGTTTTGGCAGTGATCTGCCGTGAGCCAAGAGGAAAAGGGAAGCTTAGAGTCATGATTTTGTGGCAAAATCGGGAGTGCTAGCACACTACGAAGTCATGCGAAGGTGATAGGGAAGTCCACCCATGAGCTGGGAATCATTTGACGAAGCTTGGAGCTTGACGAAGATGATCCAATAAAGACGCCAAAACAGAAACTGTCGTGAGCTGTGACAGTGAGCAGAATCAAGTTTTTTTCGTCGTAGCGTCGCTCAACCTATCGATGTAAGTATTCCGCAACTTCGTCTTTGTTATTCACACATGTTTATATGCTTTTAATTCGATCCTTGGGATCGTAGAACTCCAACAATGGTATCAGAGCGTTGTTAAAAGCATGAAACGACTTAGGGTTAAAATTTAGGTAATTTTGCTTGGAGCATGATTTTTCAAATTGAGTGTTTGGTTATGTTTATTTGATGTTAACTTAGAGTTATATATGTTTAATTTGTAGAAAAATTGATTGGATCAAATTTCCCCCAATTCTTGATCATGGCCGAATGATACCCTAATTTGTGAGTCTTGGAATTTTTTGATTTTTGTTCATTGGATAAATTGGAAATCATTTGGGGATATTGATTTAATGTTTAATTTGATTCAATTGGATTGGATTTGAAATTGGATATAAAATCCTCACTTTGCCGAGACTTAACTAGCATGTTTGGGTTTGATTTTTGATGAAATGTGTTGGACATGTTTTAATGTTAATGGCATGATTAAATAGTGCTAATTGATATTTTAGAAATGTTAATTTGGGTGATTAATCATGATATACACTTTAGGTTAATTAAATGTGAAATTGGATTTTTGTGTTTAATTATGTTGGGCCTTAAAATTGGATTTGGGCTTTAATGTTGTAAATGGGCTTATTGGGCTTTGTTGTACAAAGTTGGGTTTAGGCAAAATTGGTTGGATCCAATTGGGCCCAAAACCGCTTCCATAAAACCCAAATGCGACTTAATAAACCTTTAAAGTTTAATTGGGCCTAATGGGCCTAAATTGATTTCTAGGCTTATGGGGTTAATCCCGGATAGGGCTTTGGTTATCGGTTTGATCCGAGTTGACCAAAAGTCCACGCCTTAAAGAAATTAATTAAAAACCCATTGGACTTTAATTAAATTGACGTTGGACGTTAATCGGGCTTTGAGACCCGTAGCGATTAAATTTGGAATTTAGGTCGTAAAGGTTCGTAATTAAAGTGTAGTATTTAATTTGGAATTAAATAGCAAATTAGAATTGAATGCATATTAAATTGGATTTAATGATGTAGTTTAATTTAATTCGAGAATTTTTACTTTGAGTACTTATTCGCAAAACGAGTTTGACTCGAGCAAAATCAAATCGTTGTTTGAACATTGGATGGTCACTAATTATCAGATTAATTAGTTTGATTAGATTGATTGATAACATGCTTGTGTGAATACAAGGTTCTGATGCATGAATAATGTATATCAGATGGATATTAGATGGGTGGGATAATTTTAGAAATTGTTGTAATAAATTTGATTTATTAATTGGACCTGCGTGTCTAGCCTTATTACCTCTCATTTCTTTGTATTCTCTTCTCACATATTCCCCTCAATGCAAATGAGGTTTCTTTAGAAGTGTAGTGTAACGGGTAGAAGTAAATACATGTTCTAGTTGGAGAGAGAAAATGAGAGATTTGATCTAGGATCAATGTAAAGTATCCATCTGCATATCATTATTATTTTTCATATGCGCTTTATTATGTGTTTAGAATACATGTTTAAGGGTGTATGATGATGAGACCTTAACAAAGATAATAAATTGGTTGCCAATTTGCACGCAAAAAACCCTCGCTAAATATTAAGCGTCTTTCCTTCCATTGAGTGATTATCACTCAAGATCCGAGACTGGCATTGGCTTGTTGGCCAAAGTCAAGGCCTTTGTCCGTCGAGGATGTGTTTGAATCATGAAGGCTTTGTTCCATATCAGTGTCTTGTCCAAGTTGTGGTTTGTTGGCCAAAGTCAAGATCACTTCTTGTCCATCGACATTGATTATGAAGCTTTCCATGGTCAATGGGTCATGCTTGACTGGGATCACTAAGTTTGTTGTGCCAAAGCCAAGGCTTAGTTGATTTAGAGGAAAATGGTTAGGCAATACATTGGATGTATTGGCATATATAAGATATATGTTTCGGACTTGGATGTCCCCCTACCGGATCTAGGAATTGGATTGGGTCCAATCGATTTGAGAGATCTACCTAGTTAATTATCATACAATTTGTTGGCCAAAGTCAAGATTGTGTGATATTTAACGGGATCCTAGCCCACTAGGAAATACGGTTTCCCGAGTACTCGAGAGAGGGTTAGAGGCTCGCCGAAAAATAGTAGGAGGCAAGAATTGAATTTGCAATATTCGTTTAATTACTTGCCATACGCGCTCATTCAAATATCATTCGTCAAATAAATTAAATGTTAGTTGGACTAATATTTAAATGTTGTTTTTAATAAATAGTTGGACTATATTCAAAATATTCATTTATAGTTGATTTTATAATTGGATTATAGTAATAAATATAATTGATTTTAATCTATTAAATTATAGTTAATTAAATAGTTGGACTATTGTAATCATTATAATAAACAGTACCAAAATCGTTACTTAAATAGTTGGACTATTAAAATCAAGATATAAATGAAAGATTGACATTTAAAACATAATCCTAGGGAATATGTATTTAAATGGTTTAATTTTCAAATTGGGAATAAAGTTTCAGGATGGTCCTGGAAAATAATAAGTTACTTTATTTGATAAAATAACATATTAGGCCTAAGCCCGGAGTTAAGCAAACCGTAGAGCATAATCTTTGGAAGATTTATGTAATGATAACTTAAGTGCTTAATCCATTAAGCTTGTCGCAGTAGACTCCTTAATTTCTGAATCAGAACTAAGAATTAAATTCTTAAAGTATGATAATGAAATTGAAGGATCTTCATAAATCTATCTTTAGATTTTAGAAGAACTAAATTGCAATAATAACTCTCGGAGAGTTAATGACTATTCTCAATGAGACAAAGTCAAAGTTTTCAATTAGGCAAGTAGCGCAAGGCGCACCTTAGTTCGATATTCTAGAAATCCGAGGCTAGGCCAAAGGCTTCTAGAATGTGGAAAAAAGGGCAAAGGCAAAATCATTATAATCTTCTGGGAAGATAAAGGACATATCCCAATATGTCTGCCTAAATGTGGCAAACGGGATCGCAGAAGCGTGACTACCATTTGGACAAAGCAGACATGAAGGAATTGAAGACGAGCAAGGCTCTGACTTCAAATTTGTTTGTCACATTATGTTCACTACTAGTATTAAAATTGGATTTTAAATACTTAGTGTGGTACATAAAATATATATTTTGATATTCAGAATCTGTTTTGAACATGATACTGACTTCAAAAAAGATTTATCTGCGAACTGGAAATGGGATGAAAATCGCTGTTTTAACCGTAGATACCTAAGTTTAGGAACTACCTTCGGGTATGTACCTAAATTTGGAAACTGTTATAATGTAACTAGTTTGACTAGATACATTATCTCTATATCAGTGTTTAACCCACTGTGGGTTTACCTTTATATTCTAGAACACTAAAGTGTTTTATTATATGAAGATGATATTGAGATAAACACATTAGATGTGAATGACAGAATTTATATTTTGAATATAAATAATATCTCAAACATATAAAATGACAAACAACTAGCTCAAACTGATTTGATCAGAAGAAACTGACAAATGGCATTGTTGTCTGGGACACAATTGAACAAGAATCGTATATCCACTTTTTTTTTTCTAGAGAGTGGGTACTAGGACACATTTGATTCCAATCAAATAAAGTCTACGAATCTAGTTTATTGGGCAAAGTGCCTATAACAATTTTACTTGGTAAAAGTGTTAATGCCACCAATCTGTTAGCCCTAGTTCATAGTGAAGTAAGTGGGCCCATGTCTAGCTAGGCTAGGGGTGGATATGAATATTTCGTGACCTTTATGGATGTGGCATCGCGTTATGGTTATGTGTTTCTTTGAAACACAAATCGGAAACTTTTACAATTTTCGACACGAAATAGACAAACAGATCGGCTAAAGTATTAAACTGTCACGGTAAGACCGTAATGAAAAATACTTAAGCAATAAGTTTCTATTATACATGAAAGAGTAAAGTATTCTTTCAAATGAGGAATCCTCCCGAAAACGTCAGTTTGACGGTGTGTCCGAACTGACTAACCGAATATTGTTGGACTTGATAAGGTTGATCATGAGTCGCTCTGAGCTACCATTTCCTTCAACGGATAAGCATTAATAGTGCAGAACTTATTTAGAATAAGGTTCCATTAAAATCTGTTTGACAGATATCATATTAGATATGAACGGGAAAGAAACCGGGTTTCACATTTTTGATAATTTGGGTATGCTTGGCATATGTTTGGATGATACCAAACTAGATCCCAAATTGGATAAGTGCCAATTGTAGGCTATCCTAGGGATACCATAAGTATTATACTTATACAACTCACGAGAGAACAATTAGATTGTTGCTCACCATGCGGTTTTCCTAAGAGGAATACCGATATGCAGTGGTAAGTGGGAGGATAGTAAAACTCGATGAAAATCGGAGTAATATTGTTCAAGGCACCGAATCCTAATGGAACACAAATAGTTCATCAAGGATGAAACTATTACCATTAATCTTTGTATACACAAGAATCCTGTATGTCGGAGAGAGTCAGAAAACAACCTGGGGTATGGGTTTCTGATCTCACCTCATAAAGATGTCAATCTTATTGAGGTATACCAACTGACTACGTATGAGGAAGTGATACAAGGTATTGACTCCCTATCATGGCAAAGTGTCATGAATCCGAAATGGATTCCATGTATATCAAAAAGTATGGATACTAGTTGATGTACTGCAAGGCATTGTGCCTATTGGTACTATTCAGTCTTCAAGAAAGACATACATGGAAGGAAACATACCAACGTGTAAAGCTAGGCTTTTAGCGGAAAGGTATCGTTATCAACATTGTGTTGATTATGATTGAACCTTTCCGTTGCCATGGTAAATCCATTTGGATAATGCTTGCTAAAGCTGTATGTTTCATTTATGAAATATGACAGCTTAACGGGAAAATCGCTTTCCTGAAAAGGAAACCTTTTGGAGGATGTTTAAAACATCCTGACGATTTTGTTGTGCCAAAACTAGCAAACAAGGTTTGCAGGTTATTCGATCCATGTTTGGATTGAAGCAAGCATTAGGTTCTTAGAATTATCATTTTGATGTAATCATAACGAAATGATTCTTGTATATATAAGGAGGTTAGTGGGAGCGCACCGACAGTGGCTATCCTATAAATAATGATAATATGTCATTTCTTGGAAATGATATTCCCATATAATAATCGGCGAAAGCTTGGCTTTCGAGAAAATTCTCCGAGAAATCGTACATTGAAAAATGTACGTGACCTGGTGTCTCATACGCTTTAAGCATATGGATTCACAAACAGGCCAATCCGAGTGATAGTCACTGGATTGATGTTAAGAACATACCACGTATACTACGCCTGATATAGATCCTTATTCCTGTAAGGATATTTCCAGAGAATTGGGTAGGCATAGCGCTTTGCTAGAAGCCAACCTTGTCTTGAAAATCGGTATAAACGTAGTACTTGGTACTTACGTGTTCGGATAGTCCGATGACCGAATTTACTGCCAACATATCCGGGGATCTCATGGGTCGCTTCCCAAAGATTCACCGATGACGTATGACTCGCACTCTTAATTAATCTGGGATTAATTAGAAGAGAGAGAAAATTAATCTGGGATTAATTGCAGAGATATTTTATCTGGGATAAAATATCAATTAAAGAGAGATAATGATTAATTTGGAATTAATCGAAGAATTAATATATTCGATATATTAAACGAAATTAGATTTCGACACGGAATTAAAATTAGATTTTAATTCGGGCGAACGAATTAATTTAGAATTAATTCGTTAGCGACGTGATTAGTAATTATGCTTGGCATGATTATTTAATTAAATTAGATTTAATTACGACGCAACGGAAAATTCGTTAATTTAGAATTGGGTAATGGTTTGGCTTCCAAGGGTTTTAAGAGCCATTGCCTTTTCAATTTCTCTAGCACCTTTGACAGGGGTCTTCCCAAGCTGGAAAATCTCTGGTTCCGGATAGCGACAATCTCAGCAGAAACGGGCATTGTTCCCGATGTTCCCCCAATGGGCCTCCTGTTCAAACCATAGAATTTTCTATTCTCAGCTTCTTCTTCCTCAATATCCATGACAGTTTCCCTCAACTGCCGAAAGTCTGTAATCATGGAGGTCATCCTCCTTAGATTCCCATAGATGGAGGGCTTGGTGCCCTTGATGATCATTTTAATCTAGTCCTTCTCCGAGGGCCTAGTCTGCATTTTCAACAACTGACCTCTCCATCGGTCCACATACTCCTTAAAACTCTCCTCCGATTTTTGCTTAACATTCTCCAGATCGCGGAGTGACAGATCGATCTCTAGGTCAGTGACATACTGTTTCAGGAAGGCGTCACCCAACTCCCTCCAGTCTTCCTTCACTTTCTTCTCCAAACTGTGGTACCATACCACGGGAGCTCCCTCGAGCGACATTCCAAACGTCTTCTGCACTTGGCGCTGAGACAGGCCAACTGAACTCATGACTGATACAAACTGTCGGAGATGCACCATTGGATCCCCATTCCCGTTAAACTTAGCCATATCATGCATCTTGAACTGTGCCGGCAACTGTTCTTCGAAAGTCAGCGTGTCATAATCCAGAAAATCCTCATTCTTACCCCTCATCTTGCGGGTAACTGACTCAACCTGATCCCGGAGCTTCTGTAACTCTACCTGAGACGCAGATACTCTGCCTGTTGCATACTCTGCCATATCATCATCGAAAGTGGGGATATCATCCCCCAACCCATTCGGAGGCTCCTCACGCCTCACATTCTCAGAATTTCCCCCAGCACGGGGCACAGCCATGCCAGCCACAGCAGTGGTCAAGGCTTGCAACTGTTCAGTAATCTTGGTGAGACTGTTTTCCAACTGATCCATACGGGATACCTTAATATCTGATTCACTCATGTCTGTTCTCGGTATTTTGGTGAGTCTTCCATCTTTTCTAACCCAACAGGAATCTATGATGCCTTTCTAAGACATAAAGGGTGTTAACATGATATATGTATGCATGAGGTGCATGAGATGCATGTAACATATATATAACATACTAAACCAACTAAAATTTTCAAACAAATCGGCTCGTTATCATTTTAGAAGCTTTAGGGCTAACTGTCATAGGAGTGAACTCGTCCCAGTTTAAATGGCCCAACGAATTCACATCTCATGGCAATGAGCCCAACTAAATCCAAATGGTAATGTTCCGAACACAAGCACAAAGTGGCCCATCAATCACTTAGAAGCCTTTGGCCTAATCGTCATAAAATACGTTCTTGTCCCAGTTTAAATGGCCCAACAAGCCCATATCCCATGACAAATGGTCCAAATGGATCCAAACGACGATGTTCCCAAACACAAGCATAAAAGAAAGATAATGCAAACATAAAACAATGATTTCCATAGAATAGCCCATCAACATTTCAGAAGCTTTGGGCCTAATGGTCATAATGTACGAACTCGCCCTAGTTTAAATGGCCCAGCAAGTCCGTATTTCTGACAATAGTCCAACTGCATCCAAATGAGGATGGTCCACAAGCACATATTCAAGGAAATAATTGTTACTTTAACCATACAAACCCGGTCTATGGGTGGGTTCGCAAGAGTGTAGACAAAGGCTCTCACCGGCGAAGGGTGGCCCACAACTAGGTCTCCCCAATCAAGGGTTCGAGCGACCAAGTGAGCGCACCCTTTTTTATACACTAAGGTACGTGCCAATGAGCTATGGTGTGTGACTGACTGTCAAATAGATTTCCCGTTGTAGATTCCCTAGAGGGAGGGTGGAGCGAGGCTATCTTAAGTACCCTAGCCTCTTAGGCTCTTATCGCTTGGTGAAAGGAATAAACAACGAGTCCTCCAAATTAGTCCATCACAATAGGCTACGAGTAGATGGCCATATAGGTGACTTCACAGCTTTTCCTTCTAGGAAGGTAGTGAATGAAGAAAGACACCAAACCATTACCTAGCCTCAAAATGCCCTTGATTAAACCCCCATTTATCCACTATAGACACGATCAATTAGAACATAAATCCAAACATTACAAGACAATATTTCGGGGCCGATTCTATATCCCCAGTGGAGTCACCAGACTGTGAGATATAGAAATCGGACAACGCATGCTGTCCCGGGCTCGCGGCCCGGTTGGGAGTACGAAGTAGCCACGGGGGACTAAACCGGAGAATAATGGAGTCGCCATCCGGTGTGAACCGGGAAAATGAGATTTAAGGCCGCACTCACCCCTCGCAAGGGAAGACCTCAAACCGTTGGGTTCGGAATGGTCCCTTACTTATGTCACTTGTAATGAAAGGATTTGTGTAATAATTTAATCAAGCTTAAGTAACACTTATTTCCAAGAGTATCATGCTTCTAAGTTCACATGCATACATCAACAAGTTCATCTAAATTTACATGTAACACATATCCGAATTTTCATACAGCCTATTTGCATGTAATCTCTGTCTCAATTTGCATAAATAAAGATTAACATACGTCAATCATACAAGTTAATAAACACATTATACTCATATATGTGGGGAATACAGATGAACGACACCTACACAATCTTGCATAATGCATAGAAACAATCAGGTTCATCATACGAAGGAATAGCTACTAGGGATAATTATGTACGAAATCTGATGAAAATAACTCAGTTCAGTGGGTGCGCGTTCGTGTAGCATTCAATAACGCGTTCGAACGGTAAACAGAAGGTTCGCGTTCGTATAGCGTTCAAGAACGCGTTCGAATGGAGCCAGACCTGATGCATGAAACACTAGGAAGATGCATGCGTGTTCGCATAGCGTTTGATAACGCGTTCGAACGGTAAACAGAAGGTTCACGTTCGTATAACGTTCGAGAACGCGTTCGAACGGAACCAGACCTGATGCATGATGAAACTAAGAAAATACGTGCGCGTTCGTGTAGCTTTCGAGGACGCGTTCAAACGGTAAAGAGAAGGTTCACGTTCGTATAGCGTTCGAGAACGCGTTCGAACAGAACCAGACCTGATGCATGCAACACATTCATAGACCAACAAATCCACAATGTGGGACCTCACGTATCTGATTGAACTCATCTCACATCCAATCGAATATACACCAACCGGCGCGGCAAATCATCGTGGTAAATGATTTTAACCCCTCCAAATAGGGGACCTTTAATCCGACTTTCTAAGCCCATGCGCTCGATCGCATCATGCATACAAATAATAAAGACAATAATATCAAACTTAGTATGCCCGATTGAACATATCTTACATCCAACCGAACACAAATCAACCGGCGCGGCAAAGCATAGTGGTAAAGGATTTTAACCCCTCCAAAAAGGGGACCTTTAATCCGACTTACTAAGCCCATGCACTCGATTGCGTCATGCATAAACAAGTAACATGCGGAATTCAAATGACGAAAAATAAATAAATCAAAGCAATATAAAACAAAAGAAGGTGCTGTTTACTCAAGCGGTACGTGGAGTTGTATCACGAGTACAGACCATACTACCGTCCATTCGGAATCGGCTATGAATTTATGTCAGGGTTTCCATCCGATATACCGCGAGAGTTGACACATCTTTCATTTTATTCCAAGACCACAACATACAATATTTCGTAATACATGCATATTTATCTACTCAAGGGCCACAACATGCATTTCAACATAACAATCATGCAAAAAATATTCAATAAATAATAAAAATAAAACAGAAAACGAATGTGGAAAATACCCTCAGGTCTAACCTTTTTTGCCGACTTTCGGACTTGCGTTTCACGGAGATCGGAAGGGTAAAGCTCCTTAACTTCTCCGGTTCACTGGTTTAGCGTCTTAGCTCACTGTTTTGCTATTTTGCTTGCTGTTTGGCCTCCGTTTTACTGTTGTTTCCTCTGTATTTCCTGTTCACTGTTCAGGTCACTGTTTTGACGTTTCAACGGACTATTTTGGGTGTTTTCTAAAGGTTTTAAGTGCAGTTTTTGTGATTATTTTAGGGATTATAAGTGTAGTTTTTTTATGTTACTATCTTAAGGATTTTAGGGCTGCTGTTTTCGGTGTAAAAGGGCTACTATTTTCGGTGGAAAAGGCTGCTGTTTGGGGTATATTTGGACTACTGTTTGGGGTATATTTTTGGTGATGGAGGGCTGCTGTATGGGGGAGATTTTCGGTGATGTGTAGGGGTTTAGGGGCTATGATATTTCGGCTATGGAGTGGAGGAGATGAAGAGAAATTTTGTTGCTTCTTTCTTGTGATTTGCGTGTAATGTCTAGGGCTTTTTTTATTGTGATTTGCGTGTGAGTTCTGTGTATGAGCTAGGGGGTGCATGTCTTGGTTAGAGGTTGTTTATATAGAGAAGGGCTAGGGCTACTCCTTGTCTCACAAGGAAGGGATTTGATTTAGTGTTGAGCAAGGAAAGTCAAAGATTTGATGGAGACATGATTGGTTTAGATTAGGAAGTCAATATCTTTAAATTGGTTATTAGTGATTTAATTAGGCATGACATCTTTTTAATTTAGTATATGATTTTGTTTAGTTAGGAAGTTAATATATTTGATTTATCTAAATTAGGCAAGATTATATATTATGTTTTATTTAATTGGTAAATGATTGAATTATTTTATTTAATTCAATGTTTAATTTAATTAATATTTGATTTAATTTGGGTGTAATTTAAGGGCCTTGGGCGTGTGCGCCTAGCAGCAAAACCAGAAACACCGACACCGTTCGAACGCCTCTTAGAATGCTACACGAATGCCTCTTAGAAAGCTGCACGAACGCCCGCAATCTGTTTGATGTTCGAACGTGGTAACGAACGCAGCACGATCGAAAATAGTGAACTTGTAAAATGAACTTGATGACATACTTATTCCGAATTTCCCCTTCCGACATCTGTTTCCCGCAATATCCTTAACTTAAAAAGGTAGTGCCTCCAACTGAGACTCATCATGGGTTTCACATGCAAAAATGCAATGCCTACATTAACGCTCAAGTTCATAAACACCATTCATAAACCCATCTGTTCCAGCCTACAACGGACAAAACGCAGTAATAGCTCCTCATCAAGTCGACATAACGGACGAGCAGTCAAAAGGCAATAAAGGCACACGTTACTGGAACATGTATATATAGGAAACGAGGCTCCAGGAGGAAAAGACATTCAACATTCAAGCCCTACGGGGATCAAGGTAACATCTTACCTTGCTCCTCCTCCTATGATTTGATCACCTCATTTCCATCACTGACTTGGGCATCGGAGTGCCTACGGCACCCACCACACCGGTGGGTAGACCTTCCACGCTCACCCCATCTCTTTGTTTTGCAGGATCGCTAGTGCCCCTCTCTATGAAATCTCGATTGTAGACTTCGGGCGAAAATCAGCGTCTACAGTTTGGCGCCCACCGTGGGGCCTTAGCGATTCATAGCAGACGAAGATCTCTCAGTCTACGATCCCTTCAACACAGCTGCACAATTGGCCATTCTACAAGAACGATTACGAGTCTTAGAGGAGGAAAATCCAGCCATGCGAATCTCCAATATAACCCTTCAGAAGCAACTTGAGCAAATCTCTTCAACATCCCGACAACCTGATACTACAGACCTTCCCGGCAATCCCACAATCCCCACCAATCTCTTGGGGGCATTCAACAATGTGACAAGTGACAATCTTCCTTCAGACCACCATCCACCAAATCAATAAAGAAGTCAACATATTTCCTCAACCCACCAAGCACGGCAAGTTGCCTCCACCATGTGCAAGGAAATGTAGGAGTTCAAAGATTGCAATTCTCTCCAGCCTACCTGGTGTCGGACTACTGGTGAGAAAAAACCGAGCTGGCACGATCTCAGATACCCCATTTTTGGACATCATCACTTCCACCGAACTACCAAGGAAGTTCAGTCCTCCAAATACGAAGTTGTATGACAGATCCACAGACCCGAACGATCATGTGATCCATTACAAATACAAGATGATGTCGACTGATCTGGCTCCTCATCAATGGGTAGCTAGAATGTGTAGAGGATTCGGAGAAACATTGGCTGGCCCAGCCCTCACTTGGTTCCTCAATCTATCTTACAGGACTATTGGGTCATATCAGGAACTAGCTGATAAATTTATGGAGCATTTTGCAAGTTCTTGCAAGCTTGAGAAGACCACCAATGACCTTAATGCAATCCAACAACGGAGAGGGGAGTCCTTGCGAAGCTATGTGGCTCGCTTCAATAAAGAAGGATAACAATCTCAAATCTCTATCAGCCTACTGCAGTGGAAGCAATCGGAACTGGATTACTTTCAGAAAGTTGACTCTATAAAAAGCTCACTAAATTTCGATGCTACACTATGGATCATGCCATAGCCCAGGCTCAAATTGAGATTAGATGGGAGGAGGATAAAAGAAATAATAAAAGAGATAATTCCATTAGCCATCATAATGAGAGAACCTCAAATCCGCCCAAGCGACCCTACAACTGATATGCTAGCAATTTACTTCAATAAAGTGATACTTGATGTAATTAGTCAATAAAAAAAGGGGCTAGATGACCACACATTGTCACCTTGGGGACATCATAGCTTTCCAAATAAGTATTCATTGGTTACTTTTGAAAGAAAACTATCATTCACAAAACTCCAACTTAGGGAGAAACCCATTTGCTCCAATCGACCTACATTTACCAACACCTGGTCCAATCGACATGCTTCTCCCAATCGACATGAGAATAGCCTCAAAATTCTCCAACATACGCAATCGGCCAAGAAGTAAACTCTAGGATTGTCATCTCCTCCATACTACGTGAAAAAAATTATAATATCTTTCAGACGATGAAGGATTGCCATCTCCTCCAAACTACATGGAAGGATTTTCATTTCCTCATTCGACCATGAAAGAACAAGGCGCATCCTTCCAATTTAACTAATTTTCCTACCATTCACCCCATACGACGAAGCAATGTGTCTTGCATTGGAATATCCAGCAGCTCCACTTTATCTGTATAAAGACTTGCCATGAGAAGGATGTCCCATACGAAAATACACAAATGAATACTTGGCATGGACATCCCAGTCGACATTACCAGATGGAAGAAGGCTTAGTATCTGACAGAGGGTCCACTCGACACGACAAGGAAAAAGTCTTGGCTAGGAGCTGAAGCACCACTCGACACGACAAGGAACATGTCTTAGTTATGGGCTAACGTTCCAGTCGACACGACATGGAGGAAGGATCAGGTATTGGCTGAAGTTTCATTCGAAACGACAGATAAGTAGGGTGAGTTGCCTAAAGTTCCAATCAACATTACATGGATACACATCATAAGGATGCTATCTCACTCGACAATATAAAGATGTAGTCTCGGCTCAAGGAAGATGCTTCAAATGAAGATTCATCATAAGGTGAATGTCCCACTGGACACTACACTCAGCCTGAGGTGAATGTCTCACTCGACATGACACGTATGAGGCTTACACTTATTTAAGATCTCATTCGACAAAACATGGATATCACCTTCCTCAGAAGACATGAAAGGTTAGTCATCATATCCATACGACATTGATTTAATACCGCAAACTCCAGACTACATAGGGAATCTTTTATCATGCCTAGTAGTATGAAAAATCCTTTGGACCTCTATCAGGTCCACTCGACCGATCTTCATCAGGTTAGGTAGTATGAAAAATCCTTTGGACCTCCATCAGGTCCACTCGACCGACCTTCATCAGGTTAGGTAGTATGAAAAATCCTTTGGACCTCCATCAGGTCCACTCGACCGACCTTCATCAGGTTAGGTAGTATGAAAAATCCTTTGGACCTTCATCAGGTTAGGTAGTATGAAAAATCCTTTGGACCTCCATCAGGTCCACTCGACCGACCTTCATCAGGTTAGGTAGTATGAAAAATCCTTTGGACCTTCATCAGGTCCACTCGACCGGCCTTCATCAGGTTAGGTAGTATGAAAAATCCCTTGGACCTCTATCAGGTCCAATCGACCGGCCTTCATCAGATTAGGTAGTATGAAGAATCCCTTGGACCTCAATCGGGCCCAGTCGACCGACCTTCATCCAATCTAGTAGGATGATGACCCTCATGGACCTTCATCAGGTTAATTCGACTGTAGTCTCATGGTCTTCAGACGACATGGTCTCAGACTACAAGTCCTGTAGAATGAGGAATTATACCCTCATTGACCTTAGTCAGGTCTTGTAGAATGAGGAATGAGAACCCTAATTGACATTCTTCAGGTCTAGTAGATTGAGAAGTGATGACCTTCTTGGACCATTATCAAGTCCATTCGACAGGTCCATACGACCGTAGTCTCATTTACCCTCATAAGGAGAATGGGTGATAACCTTCATAGACCTTCATCGGGTATAGTAGTATGATAAGGAAATACTCTTGGACCTTCGTCAGGTCTGTAGAGTGAAGACTTTCATAGACCTTCATCTGGTCCAAACGACATTGAAGACTCCCCTGGTCATTTGACCCGTAGTATGGGGATTATCCTAACCTTCATCTGGTTCATTCGATCGGGGACTTCCCCCATAGACTCATGTCGAGTCAGCTGAAGACATGGACTTCCTACAGTCTATACGACAATGTCGTGTGAATTATCTCATGAACCTTCATCTGGTTCAGTCGACCGGGGAAATCCCCCATGGACTCATGTCGAGTCAAGTTTTTAGACATGGATCACACATGTCGAGTGACTTATATCTTCCTGGCCTCATCAAGTCCAGTCGACCGGGGACATCCCCCATGGACTCATGACGAGTCAAGTATTTATACATGGATTACACATGTCGTATGACTTATATCTTCCTGGCCCCATCAAGTCCAGTCGACCGGGGACATCCCCCATGGACTCATGTCGAGTCAAGTTTTTAGACATGGATTACACATGTCGAGTAACTTATATCTTCCTGGCCTCATCAAGTCCAGTCGACTGGGGACATCCCCCATGGACTCATGTCGAGTCAAGCTTATCTTCTTGGCCTCATCAAGTCCAGTCGACCGGGGACATCCCCCATGGACTCATGTCGAGTCAAGTTTTTAGACATGGATTACACATGTCGAGTGACTTATATCTTCCTAGCCTCATTAAGTCCAGTCGACTGGGGACATCCCCCATGGACTCATGTCGAGTCAAGTTTTTAGACATGGATCACACATGTCGAGTGACTTATATCATCATAGCCTCATCAAGTCCAGTCGACCGGGGACATCCCCCATGGACTCATGACGAGTCAAGTTTTTATATATGAATTACACATGTCGTATGACTTATATCTTCCTGACCTCATCAAGTCCAGTCGACCGGGGACATTCCCTATGGCCTCATGTCGAGTCATATTTTTAGACATGGATTACACATGTCGAATGACTTATATCTTCCTGGCCTCATCAAGTCCAGTCGACCGGGGAAATCCCCCATGGACTCATGACAAGTCAAGTTTTTATACATGGATTACACGTATCGTATGACTTATATCTCCCTGGCCTCATCAAGTCCAGTCGACCGGGGACATCCCCCATGGACTCATGTCGAATCAAGTTGTAGACATGGGATACACATTTCGTATGACTTATAACCTGACCTTCATCTGGTTCAATTAGCTGGGTACTTCCCTAATGGATCTAGTATAGTCAAGTTCATTATCCCGACCATCATCTGACTCGGACAAATTGGGTACTTCCTCAATGGCTCTTGTAGAGTCAAATTCATAACTTGATATTCATTTGGTTCAATCAATATGCAGCATCAATGCTCGAGTACACCTACATACTATGGCCTCGACCCAGGTGACACACGCATCAAGTACTCTCCAAGCCAATGACTCATTGACTTAGAGAGTAGGGGAAAAACTGTATGGGCCAAATTTGTTCCAGGGGCAATTTCGTCCTTTTGCTCCAGAACCACTACTGAATGCACCCCCGAAACCCCCTAACCAAACCCTAAAGACATATGCAGGTCCAAGCCCAACGAGCACCATCACCCGTAACCGAAGGACCATCCAAAGGCCAGCCAACGTAACGCTCAAGTTCATAAACACCATTCATAAACCCATCCGTTCCAGCCTACAACGGGCAAAACGCAGTAATAGCTCCTCATGAAGTCGACATAACGGATGAGCAGTCAAAAGGCAATAAAGGCACACGTTATTGGAGCATGTATATATAGGAAACGAGGCTCCAGGAGGAAAGGACATTCAACATTCAAGCCCTACTACTCATAACCTTAAGAATACTATCTCCATATCTCCCAGCATCACCGACCTACGGCCCTCACGGCAGCCCACGGGGATCAAGGTAACATTTGACCTTGCTCCTCCTCCTATGATTTGATCACCTCATTTCCATCACTGACTTGGGCGTCGGAGTGCCTACGGCACCAATCACACCGGTGGGTAGACCATCCACGCTCACCCTATCTCTTTGTTTTGTAGGATCGCTAGTGCCCCTCTCTACGAAATCTCGATTGTAGACATCGGGCGAAAATCAGCGTCTACAATGTCTTGGATCGCTTCAACGACACTTTGCACATTTTATAAAATGATTGATGATGATTTAACCCATGGTTCGTAAGGTTTGGATTTCGTTTGATATTGGGATAATACAACTACTGTGAAATAAAAATTGATAGTATTATTCATCAATTAAATATAGAGATAAACTCATATTATTTTAAAACCACAGTTGTAATTTTTTTTGACAACATTTTTATATCTATGATTTTTAAGCTACAAAACCTATCCTTCTCAACTTTGAAGTACCATTTGCAGCATTACTACGGAAAAAATAAAAGAGAAGAGTTATGACCTTATAGATTCCAGTTAAGAGTCATGTTTAAGAATAGTATGTGATACCAATTGAGTGGTCTTAAGACTCTTAACCAGAGAACTTGATATTAGTAGATTCTCTTAAAAATGAGAGTTAAATAAAAAAATAAAAAAATATCTTGAGGTGAGAGGAAACCATCATTTTATATGATTAATAAAAAATGAGATATTGAGTTCGAATCTAGTGAATACATTTCTTGTAAGAATTTGAGACAGCTGGAGGTTTTACCTACCCTACTTAAACCCGAAAAAAATAATTTAACAACGTTATTTCCAAGAATTCAAAAAAATATATATATTATAATGCAACTCCTAACACAATACAGATACGACCTTTTCTAACAAGTAGCCTAATTATGTCACTACCACCACCAAGACTAAGAAGCAAATTATGACTCCAATCACGTACTGATAATGATGGTATTGACTGCAGGAAAAGACAAACCATAAATGAACGACCACACCATTTAAAATAATAATAATAATAAAATAATAATAATAATAATAATAATAATAATAATAATAATAATAAAGTTACGTTGATAGTTTTATTATTATTATTTATTTATAGTTTTGTCTGATGAGAATCTACTTATCTCGTTAATGTAAATAGAGTTTCAAAATTCAACCTAAATCTCTTATCTTCATTAAAGTGGTTTTACCAAATGAACTATTTGGCACCCATAATTTATGTTGGTAGGTTTAAAAGATTTGTTTGAGTTCAGAAATATAACAAGTGGTACAAATTAAACTATTAATCTAATGGTGTTAAAAGTTTTGAAAAAAAAAATTTAAATATAATTGATGGCAAAATTAAGAAAAATAAGGGGTAGTAACCACCAATAATTAACATTATATTATTCAGAATAACACAAATCAACTTATTAAGATGAAAAATAATGGTTAATGTTAACACCTTTAAATCCATTTTTTTTTAATTTTCTTATAAAAAATTAATTAACTCATTTTTAATTTATAAGTACATTTCTAATATCATTCTAGTAATGTAACAATTTCCCTCTTACATTTATCAAACCTCGTCCTATATTATCATCTTCAAAATCTATTTGCCTAACAAAACAATATATTTGGGATAATTTAAAAAGGGCCTTGCTATTTTGTCTATTCGAACACGCCTTTCTACTAAAGTAATATTTTTCTTTTAAGAATTATCAAGAAAGCAAAAAGCTCGGATTCATTCGTTATAATTAATTACCATGCAACCAATACTATACTACTTCAGAAATTGTGAAATATTAAATGAGTATATGAAATATTGAGGTGTAATATTTTATTATTGTATTTTTATAAAAAAAATATATTATACTACAAGTACCTTATATTTTACTATAAGAAGTATTGAACAATAATAAATTGATACAAGAAGAATTTTGGTACTATATTATTACAACTACTAATAGAATGTTAATTTTATAAAGATATAGTAGTAAAAATAAATTCTTCTTGTAAGAACATAAGAGTAAAATGTAAGATTTTATAATAAAATATATATTTTATAAATATATAATAATAAAATATTACACTATAATATATTTTAAATTAATTTATTATTTTTCAAATCTTGAAGTAGTCTTATAACATTTAAAGCGAAAGCTACACACCACAGTCACGATATTATTACAACTATATGACCTAAAATCTTGGAATCCATAACGCGAGCTTGAAGCTAGGCATGTGAAGACAATTTAAACACTTAATGAAAATTCAACAAAGCGAGATATACAAAACACAACTCTTTTTTTTTTTTTTTTTGGCCTTCCAAAAAAAGGAAAATTTATTTTATCAGATTAACAGAGATTCTGCAAAGGAGTCCAACTGAACTTGTTCATCATCACTATTCATCAGGATTTGTAAATACTCTTCATAGAGCTTCTCCAGCGAGTTTTCACCTGTAAACATCTGAGATTGGCACTCAAAATCTGAGCCGTTAACTAGATCATTGTGCTGCTGTTGATGATGATCATCACCAACAGGAAACCCACCAGCTGGGCCATTGTGATCACCATCTTTGAAACCATAGCAAGGATCAAATCCCCCTTGATAAAGAGTACTACTTGCAAAACTTTCATTTCTTGGAAACAAATAAGAAGTAACCCTAATGGGTTTAGGAGATGGACTTTGTGCTTTTCTGTGGGCTCCATCACTGATGCTGAAGCTGCATTCTTGGTTGTGCTCTTGTTACCATTTCTTTTGCTGCTGTTTCTTCTGTTTCTTGATACATCATGAACGACTGGCTCCGATAACTTCATGTGGGTATTCGGGTCGGTTCCTTGGTTTCGAAGCCGTTTGCTGAGATGGGTATTCCAGTAATTCTTTATCTCGTTATCGGTTCGACCCGGAAGCCTTCCTGCGATGAGAGACCATCGATTCCCAAGTAGTGCATGCAATCTGATAATGAGATCATCCTCATCAGGCGTTATGTTACCTCTTTTGATATCTGGTCTCAGATAGTTCATCCATCTTAGCCTGCAACTCTTTCCACATCTAAGAAGCCCTATAAATTCAAAATGTAAATATCACACACAACTTTACTAGAAATTTAGTTATATGTGTGTATATATATATATATGCTCTAATTAATTAAATAAATTTACCAGCTTTTTTAGGCAAAGATCTCCAATGGCCTTCACCGTGAGCTTGAATGTACATGGTAAGCAATGTGTCTTCTCTAGAAGTCCATGGACCTCGATGCAAGCCAACTTTAGAACAACAAGGAGCCCTTCCCATTTTTATTTTTATTTTTTTGTGTAAAAATTTGAAGAAGGTACAAGAATAATACTGAAAATGCACAATTGAGCAACAATAATATTTTGAATTTACAAGATTAGTTTTATTTTATTGTTATAGGAGAAGCCCATGGCCACTTCATAAGAAGGGCTGTAGGGTTGGCTTGCTACAAATTTGTGAATGTTATGTAAGTGGTCATGTCGGTCTCAAAATAAGGATGGTGGTAAATATTTATATTCACAAGAAGGTGATTTTGGTCAAGTTATTTTCGTGCATTGCGAGAGCAGGTGCTCAACAACCTTTCTGCTATCTGCCCTTCTGATGATTACATGAATGCCCACGCATATTAATACAAAGACTCTAAAGTCGTCATCATTTTACTAGTATTTTTAGAACGATCATATAAAAAGTTTAATGAGTTATTGGTTTAATGGTTGAAGGCGGGGAAAGAGAAAAAAAAAGAATACTAGTTGCACTATTAGTACTCCACATAATTGATTTTTTTTTTTGACTTTTATATCAAAAATGTCAAAATACATAGCTTTAAAGATTCAAATCTTGTTTTTTTTTTTTGAATTTATTATTTTAGACATAAAAAAAATAAAAATTTGATGATGATAGAGAATTCAAGAAATTAATACAAATAGAATTATTGAGGAAAAAATAGCTTTGAAAAAAATTGTTAGATTGTCTCAACCATCGAATAAATTTTGAAGTTAGATTATGTTGAGTTGAGTTGTGTTAAATTTTGGGATTTTTAAAAATTGATCATTTTTCAAAATGAGTAATAACATTTGGAATTTATGAAACTAACCAACTTTTCCGATGTAGAGTTCGAAGAATATGGATTCTTCGAACTACACCCTGAAGTCTTCGGATCTCCTAAGTTTTTAATTTCTTTTAATTTTTTATTGAAAACTTCGGAGATCTGAATAATGACTTTGGATCTCCAAAGACGTGCTTCGGATCTCCGAAGTATTTATTCGAATTTCCGAAGTATGAATTTTTTATTATATAAAACTGGGCATTCTCCATTTGTTCTCAATATAAAAGAAAATCATTTTTTTTGCCAACCCATTTTCCGAAAATTTTCATATTATCATAAGTTTGAAATGGAACAAATACCTCTAAGTTTCTACATTGAGGGGTCTTGGAGAAATTAGATAATGGCAGCGATGAATATAGAGGATGATATATATATTTTTTTGGAGCTAGTTGCTACGGGCTTAACTTATGAGCAGTTAGTGGAAGTGTTGTATGTGCAGATGCAAATAAGTAAGATGGAGTACAAAGTCAGCATGAAAAGTTTAATTTCGTCATAAGTTTAATTTCTTCATATTCGCGACGACTTTTATTTATTGAAATTATTAGTCAAAAGGAATGGAAGTGGTTTTAAAATTTATACTCAAATGTCGTTCGACAAGGTAGTGTGGTCGAGCTATATTTAAGTTTAGATAAGATTACTTATAGCGATAGTCAACAATCTGGAGGTCATTTTTCATCGCGTTGTAATATGCTAAGCCAATTAGTTCCAATTTATATGTTGGATGAAGTTCTCTGGGACAATTATACAATGGGTAGGGATGATTAAAATGTCCAAGGGTCATGGTCAAGTGGTGGGTTTTCTGGAGGTGATATGGCTAGTTCTTCAACAACAGTTCGATAAGTTGTTTGGACGGTTGTGTAACCCTTAGGATCGGATCGGTGTCCTATACAGTAGAAATGAGTATAACCCGTGGATATAGAGCATGTGTGTATTTTTTTTATATTAGTTAAGGCATCAGCTCTCTGTTTCCAGAGAGCTGATGCAAATTGAGTATTTATTTAGTTAAATATTAAATAAAATTTTTAACATCAAAATCAACATCAACACATATTAAAAAATAAAATCATGTTTTTCAAAATATCAAATATTTATATAAAGATATAAATTTATTCAAAATACGCACATGCATAAAATTTGAATTTAAAATACAAACCAAACATGAATCTCATAATGAGGTGACTCATGAACAATTATAGGTAATTCAAAGCTGGTCAATTGTTTCTAGAATGTTAGCCATAACTCTAAGTTTTTATCTGGAGTTCCAAACTCTAATTTTAAGTTCATGTCTAACATTAATATTTTTGACCCAATCACAAATATATTGTGTTTATGCTTCCAAAGCATCTATACATAATATATTAACCTAATTTCAATTTTAAGCTATATTATTATATATCAAATATAAAAACATAGCTTATTAGAGAAGATCAAACTTACCTAGTAAGCTTGAACCAAAAATGTAGAGAACTTCTCCCCCTTGTTGAAAAATGTAGAGAACTTCCAAAGCTTCTCTAAACACTTCTTTAGGCTAATTTTTCTTATGGTTTGGCTTATGCTTGCTTAATCAAAAACTTGCGCAATGTTGCCTTTTATAGCCAAGCTTATACAATTTTTAATTAATAAAAATTCTAATCAAATTTTAGGTGGGCTTAAACCAATTTATCCAAATATGTATAATTAAGTATAACTAATCACTTTTGTCTACCACTTTGATTAAATCCAATTAAATCTAGACAAAGTTTAACCATTTGATTAGTTCATTGTCTACCACTTTGATTTAATCCAATAAAATCAAGCCAAATACACATATTATTATTATTATTATTATTATTATTATTATTATTATTATTATTATTATTATTATTGTAATTATAAAAATATCTTCTAATAGCAGAGATATTTATGAAATTACAATGAAGCCCTTATGTGATTTTAGATTAATCCGATTAATCCAATTAATCCAAAATGGTCTAGTAAATAATTAATATTATCCAATAACATTGAATTACTTTATTTGATAATTATGATATCAAATATTATTTATTATCAAACATCATCGGCTACCCAAGTGCTCAACGAGTACACTTCATATTGTGAGACTCTCTAAGTCCAGACACGTTCATCATATAAGCCTTGTTTATATGTATGCAATTCGGCCACCTTCGAATTTACGAAGAACACGAACGACATTTTTGAACTATACAAGTCAAGGTCATCACATATGTTTAACAATCTCTCTGTCATAGGTTATCCAAGTTGTGCTTCGAAAACACATATTACACCATCAAATTTCTGAGACTCATATCTCATATTATCGACATATCCATGATTCTTTACAACTAATAAGAACACTTTTTCCGATATATATAAGATCAACCCTAGTGATCGGTTTTGGCCAAATTCTTAAGAATTGTGACTTACTCACATGTATACCTAAACCTTTTATGGTACACATACGGGTCGATGGATCCTATCTTGATACTCACTTGATTAACGAATGCATTGGTCCGTACCCAACGAACATCTAGCAGCCAGACCATGAAACGCCTCTGACATACATGACATCAAAATGTGGAGGATCACACACAAAATTAATAATATCTTATAGTCAAAGGATCACATATGCTACTCGACTAGAGAAGATTCCTATTCACACTGGTGTGACTTTCAACTATTAAGAATCACATGTGAGTCATTCAGTATTCACTCCAATGAATACCCACATGTTTATACGAGCTTCCCTTGCTAATGGTACATCGGGTTAGACCATTGGAACTCCAATTCCAATATACGACATGTGCTAGTCTTCAATGCTATAGGAATTCGACCATATTTCAAAACCAACGACTAGGAATATTTACTTTAAGAATAGTTTATAATAGTAATAGTATCCTAATGTCGGACCACCTAGTGTCCAGTATCACTACATGACTATTCTAAGGTCGATGTCATTCTCAGCATATTTATATATCAATCTAATATAATTATGAAATAATAATTACCATTAACAAGGGTTTAAAATGAAAATATAGTTATTAATAAATAATAAAATATAATGTACAATATATTATTGGGATTGACATTACAAACACCAACTCCAACAAACTCCCACTTACTTAGTGCCAATCCGGATGGTACCAAAGTCACATCTCCTCCACATGTTTATTGAACAACTTAGGAGGTAAGGTCTTAGTAAGCGGTTTTGCTATGTTGTCTTGTCCTTGAACCTTTAAGACAACTATATCTTTTTGTTCAATAATCTCTCTAATCACCCAATATTTTATTTCCACGTGTTTAGACTTGGAATGCGCTCTCGGCTCCTTAGTCTGTGCAATGGATCCCCTATTCTTATAGTAAAGTAGGATAAGATCCTCAATCTTAGGCATAATTCCACGTTATGTAATAAAATTTCTAATCCAAACAACTTCTTTAGTAGCTTCCGAAGTCGCTATAAATTCCGCCTTAGTGGTGGAATCAGATATTGAGCCTTGCTTTGAACATCGCCAACTAACCATACCGTTATTAAGGGTAAATCTATATCCAAATGTAGAATTTCTATCATCTAGATCTTCCTGGAAGTCGGAATCTATATAATCCTTAACTTGTAGCTCATCTTCCCCACATATTAGAAACTTATCCTTTGTACCCTTAAGATATTTCAAGATATGTTTCACAACTGTCCAATGATCATTACCCGGATCATATTGATATCAGCTAGTAACACTAACGCCAAAATTGATATCAGGTTTTGCAAATAGCATAGAATACATAATGTTTCTAATACAAGAAACATATGACAAGTTAGATATTCTAACTCTCTCTTCCACAGTCTGAGGTGCCATTTTCTTTGAAAGATGTATGCCATATCGAAAAAGTACATTTACTACCTTGCAGTTAGTAAAACCGTACCTTTCTAATATTTTATCTATGTACATGGATTACCCAGTATAAGCTTCCGTACTCTATCCCGGTAGAGCCTTATACCCAGTATATAGGAAGCTTCATCCATGTCTTTCATGGAGAAGTTCTTACAAAGGTAGGCTTTCACACTTTGCATCAATCCTATATCATTGCAAATGATAAAGATATCATTTACATACAATACAATGAATACTATCATACTACTACTATCTTTCTTATAAGAACATGTTTCTTCCTCATTCTTGATGAATCCAGATAATCTATATCAAAATGACGATTCCAGCTTCAGAATGCATGTTTAATTCATAACCTTAAAGGTAATATGGAAGATCTTTATAGCTCATCATATATCGTACCATATCCAATAAAGTACGATTACTCCGCTCAAACACACCATTGTGTTGAAGAGTTCCTAGTAGGCCACATTGGGCGAGAATCTCATTCTCTCTTAAATAACATATGAATTCGTCGCTTATAAATTCACCACCTCGATCTGATCGAAGACATTTGATAAATTTTCCTTTTTAATTTTCTATTTCGTTTCAGAATATTTTAAACTTTTCAAATTTTTCTGATTTATGTCTCATCAAATAGACGTATTCATATCTTGACTTATCATCAATGAAAGTCATGAAATATGTTGAACCATCATAAGCGGCATGATTTACTGGACTACACACATCATTGTGTACTAGCTCCAATAAATCTCCAGCACAATATCCAACACTAAGAAATGGGGCCTCTGTCATTTTCCCTTGGATAAATAACTCACAAATCAGATAAGGATCTAATGTAAGATCTTCAATCAAACTATCCTTAATAATTTTGATAGGTTTTTAACACCTATGTGGCCTAATCTCATATGCCATAATTCAGTATTATTTAATTCAGATCTTTTACTTGTATTTTCTTCTATATTAAAGACATTTTGATATGTTTATAAAACATAATGACTATTAGATTGAGAACATTCACATATCAAATAGTTGTCTTTATTATATAAACATAAAACATCATCTTTAATGTTTATTTTGTATCCCTTTATATCTAATATCGGTAACGATATTATCTATCTGATAAGAGAAGGTAAATAATAACAGTCATGTAAAATTAATTTACATCCATTAGGGAGATCTAAAACAACTAATCCTATGGCATTGACAACCAATGTCTCGCTATTCCCAACTCTAAGCTAGATCTCATCTCTACATGAAGTTGCAAATATGAGTAGGACTGCTGATGTCTAACACCCATCCACTATTTTCATATAAGGCTAATGAGATGTCAATAATAAGAAAAATATAAAGTGTACTTGAGGGTCATGCTTTTCCTTTTAGCTCTGGACAATCTTTCTTCAGTGTCCAGACTTCTTACAATGTAGACATGCATCACGAGTTACAGCAGTCTTACAGTTTTGTACTTCTTAGAGTCTCTCTTTGATATATTATTCTTTCTAATTTTGATTTTCTTCGACTTTCTTGAAGTCTTTGAAGAGCTTGCCCCACTATGGAGGTATAAAATTAGATTATTTTTCTTCAAATCATGCTCCGCCATACGTAACATGTTATGAAGTTCTTCATAACTGGTTTGCATCAAATGCATATGAAAGTTTAACATAAAGCCAGCGTAAGTACCAGACAAAGAATATATAATCAAATTTCGTCCTACCCGTTCATCGATCATAATGCCTTGTCGTTCCAAATCTCGGATATGGTCGATCATGTTCAAAACATGAATGCTGACCGCTCTTCTATCATTGAGTGTACCATGAAACAATTTCTCAGACCTCTGATATATTTCAATTTATTGATTTGCTTCGAACAACTCATTGAGTGTTCTCATAATGTTCCAAGCATCAGGTGCTTCTATGTACTTTCTGTACAAATATGGAACCATCGATCCTAAAATATAGGATTTCACCCTTTGGTTATCATCCTTCCATTTTTCAAATGTCTCTCGCTCTTTGGGATTGGAATAAGGATCGATATTAGTGGGCTAAGGATTGAGTGTCACATAGCTCAACTTCTCTGATTCCAAGACAAGACAGATGTTCATTTCGAACTCAAAATAGTTCCAGGCTCTTTTCAATTTATTAGAATCCAAAAGTCGCGCTAATGAATTTGTGGCAGCCATCTACAAGACAACATTTAAACATTAGCAGAATATTTTCATTTCAATATAAAAAAACTAATACGATTATGAATTTTAAATCTATTAGTGCCCTCCCACTACTTTACGTAATTCTGTAATCTCCCTTAACTAAAAAATAGAAATTTGATAATCAAATTTCGTAGCTGGAAGTGGATCTCATGATATTTACTCAAACCTCACAATATAAAGGTATTGGCCTTCATAAACTTATTATGTAGACCTCAAAGGTCAATCAAATCTATGTGACTCCTAAGTTTGGTCCTGAACCGTTTCTTATCCTCACAATAATGACTGTATTGGATTAAGACGTGTTCCAGATATATACTTGTCAATGTGCACTAATGAGCTTCATAAGTATACACTCACAATAATGATGGTATTGGGTGATTACATCAACTCATCACGCTACATTTAATGTTTTATGGGAGCGACCTAAGTTCCAACCACTTAGACCTTCACAATAATGACGATATTGGGCACAAGTAATAAGAACTCATTCATCTCCATATTGACAAGAGGGACCATCCAATAATGCTCCCACATTATTAATACTATTACTTAAAATAAATTAATCACCTAATCACGAGAGATTTATGACAATCAAGTCATTAACATGCTTGCGTCAAAATAAAAATTTTAATTTAAAACATGCAATGCATATCTAATATAACTTATGCATAATTAAATTAAATTACAGAGGCATAAATTCAAATACATGTCAAATATGCAACATGTGTTGTGTGGTTAAGACCTGCTCTGATACCATTACGTTAAGGCAGTTGTAGAACCCCTGAGATCTTATCGATGCCTCACGCAACAGAAATGAGTCTAACATGTGGATATAGAGCATGTGTTTATTTATTTTTAATTAGTAATACATCGGCTCTATGTTTCTAGAGAGCTGATGCAAATTGGGTATTTATTTATTTAACTATTAAATAAATTTATAACATCAAAACCAACATCAACACATATTAAAAATAAAATAATATTTTTCAAAATATCAAATATTTTCATAAAAACATAAATTTATTCAAAATACGTACTTGCGTAAAATTTGAATTTAAAATACAAACCAAACATGAATCCCACAATCAAGTGACTCATGAACAATTGTAGGTCATTCAAAGGTGGTCAAGTGATTCTAGAATGGTAGCCATAACTCCAAGATTTTATCTAGAGTTCCAAACACTAATTTTAAGTTCATGTCTAACATGAATGTTTTTGATCCAATCACAAACATATTTGTTTATACTTCCAAAGCATCCATACACAATATATTAACCTAATTTCAACTTCAAGCTATATTATTATATATCAAATATAAAAACATAGCTTATTAGAGAATATCAAACTTACATAGTAAACTTGAACCAAATATATAATCTTCTTCTTCTTGTTGAAAAATATAGAGAACTTCCAAAACTTCTCTAAACACTTCTTTAAACTAATTTGTCTTATGTTTTGGCTTAAGCTTACTTAATGAAAAACTTGCTCAAGTCTGCCTTTTATAACCAAGCTTATGTAATTTTTAATTAATAAAAGTTCTAAGTAACTTTTAGGTGAGTTTAATCCAATTTATCCAAATATGTATAATCATGTGTGACTAATCACTTTTGTCTACCACTTTGATTTAATCTAATTAAATTTGTATCAAGTTTAACCAATTGATTAGTTCATTGTCTATCACTTTCATTTAATACAATTAAATCAAGCCAAATACACTTATTATTACATATTTTTATAATTACCAAAATATCCTCCAATGGTAGTGATCTTTATGAAATTACAATAAAGCCATTGTATGATTTTGGATTAATCCAATTAATCTAAATGGGTCAAGTAAATAATTAATTTTATCCAATAATATTTAATTACTTTGTTTGATAATTATAATATCAAATATTATTTATTATCAAACATCATCAGCTACCCAAGTGCTCAATGAGTACAATTCATATTGTGAGACTCTCTAAGTCCAAACATGTTCATCCTATAAGCCTAACTTATATGTATACAATTCAGCCACCTCCGAATCTTTGAAGAACACGAACGACCTTTCTGAACTATACAAGTCGAGGTCATCACATATGTTTAACAATCCCTCCATCGTAGGCTATACGAGTTGTGCTTGGGAAATATAGATTACAACGTCAAGTTTCTAAGACGCACATCTCATATTGTCGACATATCCATGATTCTTTATAATTAAACAGAATACTATTTTTGATATATATGCGATCAACCCTATGTGATCGGCTTTGGCCAAAGTCTTAAGAATCGTGACTTACTTATTGGATACATAAACCCCTTTTGGTACACATATGGGCCGATGGATCATATCTTGATACACAATTGATTAACGGTTGCATCGGTCCACACCCAACAAACATCTACTGGTCAGACCATGAAAGGTCTATGACATACATGGCATCAAAGTATTGACGATCACATATAAAATCAATACTATCATACAGTCAAAGGATGACATATGCCACGTGACTCGAGGAGATTCCTATTGACGGTGGTGTGTACTTCCAACTATTAAGAATAATCTATGAGTCATTCAGTATTTACTCCAACGAATACCCACATATCTTTACGAGCTTCCCTACTAATGGTATTTCGGGTTAAGCCATTGGAACTCCAATTCCAATATACGACATGTGCCAGTCTTCAAGGTTATAAGAATTTGACCGTATTCCAAAACTAATGACAAAGAATATTTACTTTAAGAATAATTTATAATAATAATATTATCCCAATGTCAGAATATCCAATGTCCAATATTATTACACGACTATTCTAATATCGATGTCGTTATTAGCATATTTATATATCAATCTAATATGAATTATGACATAAAAATGACCATTAATAAAGTTTCGAAATGAAAATATAGTTATTAATAAATATTAAAATATAATGTAGAATACAATATTTGGATTGACGCTCCAAGCACGATCTCTAATAAAAGTTCTTATGAATATTCAGTCGGATGCATCTCGATGTCTCATTTCTCTCATTTATTTGATGGATATACCTTCAGACAACAACATATCAACATTGGGTGGGGGGAAATGAGGGTGGGTAAATGCTAATTCTCTAAACTTGAGCTACATAGAGACTTGGCACTGATTTCTATTAGAGGACATTTTAAAACCACAGTAAGTAGGTGGACGACCACAAGATTTGAAGCTCGATGTACTGATCAATCATGTGACCAGAAAGTACGAGTAATAAGTATTTATAGAGTTCAAAACTTGAACTGGATTGTAACTGAGTACGTGAAGACACACATTTGTACTTCTGATGATGTTGGTGTCAGAGGTAGTCGTATTGTAATCGGGTTGTTGGTGACATTATCAAAAGGTAAATTTTTGGATGCCAATAGAATCGTTAAGCCAAAAAATATTGTGAGTGATATTCAATCTGAGTATATGGTTCAATTAGCATACAATCAAGTATTGAGGTCGAGATAATTTACAATACAAGCTGTCTTAGGTTCTCCAGAAGAAGCGTATGCATTGTTACCATTGTATTCACATGTATTACAAGGTAATAATCCTGAGACAGTGACTCATTTGTATACAAATGAGGAAGGTCAGTTTCCTTATTATTTTGTTACAATAGGTTCAGGATGATACCAAAGGACATGGATAATTTTATGGTGACCTATTTTTTTGCTACCAAGTCATATAGACGTCAAGACTTTGATGCAAAACTTCAAAAAAAACTTTGGCAGATTAATATAGACGCATCAAGATATTTAGAAGAGTTTGTACAGTGTAACATATGGGCAAGGATGGAGTTTTCAAGTATAAAATATAACTTGATGACCACAAACATTGCTGAAAGTTTGAACGTCTTGCTTAAAGAGGCCCGAGCCTTTCCGGTGCTTAATTTACTTAACTATATCAGGATGACCATTTAGAGATGATTTTTTGATAGAAGAGAATCAACAAAAAAGATTGTCACTCTGTTGACCCCGTGGGTACATGCAAAAATAGAGAAACATATAGTCAAAAAACATCAAATGTCCGTATCACTTGTTGATCACTATGAGTTTGAGGTCCGTGGTGGAGACATGATTAAAATTGTCAACATAAGAGAGAAGACGTGTACGTGCAGAAAGTTTGATTTAGAGCAACTTCCGTGTGAACGCGCTTTGACTATATGTGCAGCTGCTAGAATCAAACGCTCTAGTCATTGGAGCAAGATATACACAACAGACATCATTCGTGCTATGTATGGGGAGACTATCTACCTGTTGGTGACCAATTAGATTGGGTCTTGTCAAAAGAGTTATCAGGTATAATATTACTTTGTTTAACTAAATAAACATTCAAAAATAATTTTAACTAATTTTTGATTCTCAATGCAAGTTTGAACATTTTGCCACCAAATGAGCGTGTTTCGACGGGACTATGGAAAACAAATAGAAGAACTTCACAGGGCGAACAAACAGTGCAAGTCATATGTGGTCAATGTGGCGAACATAGACACAAAAGACATTCATGCATGACGCTTATTAGCCAAAATCCAAGTCCACATTAATTTTAACTTATGGAATTGGTTTTGATTTATTAGAAATTGATGTTTTTAGACATATATTTTCGGTCTTATATGTAAATATCGTATCTATCAATAAAAATAGTAAAATATTTCATTGAGCATCAAAATCAATATCGTATCACCTGCTATGATTTGCTTTTGTAGTGAGAACAAATGGAGAATGCTCGGTTTTATATAAAATTTTCCCTACTTCGAAACTCCAAAAAAATACTTTGGAGATCCGAAGCACGTCTTCGGAGATCCGAAGTCATTATTCGGATCTATTCGAATCTCCGAAGTTTGCAATAAAAAAATCAAAAAATCAAAAAAAAAAAAAAATTAAAAACTTAGGAGATACGAAATTTGGACTTCGATTTGTATCTCCTAAGTCTACACTGACTTTGGTGTGTTCGAAGAATCTAGATTCTCCGAACTCTACTTCAGAAAAGTTGGGCAATTTCACAAATCCCTAAGGTCGTGGTTCATTTTGGAAAATGACCATAGTTTTGGACTAATTTTGTAAATTTCCATTAAATTTTTCATAATTTTCAATCATGTGTGCTTTAATAGTAATATATGATTAAAATTCAGTTATATTTAAATTATTATTACATAATTATCAACCATAATTTATAAAAACTTAGTATAAAGCATAGCTCAACACCAAATTTAAGTTTGATAAATTTTTATTATATGTTAGAACGTGTATCAAGATTAGGTCATGTCAAGATGCAGAAAAAATAATCAGCAGTAACCCAGATCATAGGTTTAGTGCAACTCAGTCTGATCCAAAAAGAGTGCATGAAAAGGAATTTATTCTTACCCTGCCTCCAGATTCCACAGCAAATGGTTGTAGGTGTTTTTAAGTGTTCGCTTTAATGTATGCAATAGTGAATCATGATGCAACATATACTATTTATTTTGAAATCATTTTGATAGTTTCCTTATAATAGTTTATTCTGGCTTTGATTGCCCTTTTTGTTTTTTGTTTTTTGTTTTTTATTTTTTAATGTAATGAGAGATTGGCTCATTATGATGAATGAATATAATATGTTTTTGACAAAAATGATGAGTTATTTGCCAGGTTTAAAGATGGTTTTTTTTTTTTACTATTATTTATAAAATGGTAATATTAGGAAACACTGTTGCAAAAAAGCATGGGCATTTTCATCTTTTAATCATCTCTAGATATTATTTGTTAAAAGTAAAGATCAGGGGACCTAAGTGGAGTTTTTGAGAAAAATTAGGGTCCCAAGATTTAAAAAAATGATAGGGGTAAAAATATAAGATAATAAAATAAATTTTGTTTCACCGTTACTGTTATAACTGCGGAGTATTTTGAAAAAATAAGGGACCTAGAAGGTAGTTTATAGAACAATTAGGGATCTAGAGGGTATTTTCCCATCAATCCTAATAAATACGTGAATAGAAAAAAATTATTAATTCATTTTTTCAAGGAATCTATATACTATTATAAAACAAAACCAAATAGAGTTTTCTCTTCAATTTAAGGGAAATATTGAGCTCTAATTAGTTGGACAAAATTTATTTAATGCTCCTTGTATTTAAACAAATACATTAAACTAAATAAATATGAAATTTATTTAATACTCCTTATATTTAAAAGGATACATTAAACTTGTATTTAAAAAGATACATTGAGCCAAATTAATATGAAATTTATTTAATGCTTCTTATATTTAAAAAGATACATTGAACTAAATACTATATTGAACTTTACTTAATGCTCAAGATATATTAAACTAAATAAGTATGAATATAATTTATATTTAAAAAGATACATTGAACTAAAGTTGAGTAAAATTTGTTTGATGATCCTTGTATTTAAAAACATATATTGAACCTAAGAAATATGAATATAATTTAATAAGCCCAAGATTTTAAAAACAATTATACATGTATATGAACTAAATTTAAACTCAAATTAATAAGTTCAAGATTCAAAAATAATTATACATGTGCATGAACTTATTGTAATCAAATACTATAATTAAAAATATATATCCATTAAACTAAATTTAATATGCTTAATATTTTAAAAATAATTGTACATGTATATAATAACAGCGTGTTCAATGCATTGCTCGGAGTAGATTATACTGAAATTACCTACAAGCATAGTTAAACAACAAATACTATACCCAAGAGGGAAGCGGGTGAATTGGGTATATGATAAATATTACAGAATTTAAAATCTTGTCAATTTTAAGCACTTAGTTAGTAGCTTTACCAATTAAGCTTAGTGTGCATTTTTTTTCAATCAATGTACTCAACAATTTATTTCCCAAAGGTAAGTTACTAAACAATATGAATGTTGGGTTTCTATTAAGTCCCAAGGATCATTTATAAGCATAAAACAAGTATGAATACGCAAAGGAGAATGGCGGAATCATACTCACAATGAACGGATTGGATGCTACGAAGAACAAAACTTTTATGCCCTTTGAGAAGCTTCAAGGCTCACGGCAAACTCACTGTTTTTGCTCCTCAAAATCGGTCATGGTCACGAAATTACTGCCCTATCACCTTGGTATGTCTCCTAGAGTGTGCTAGCACTTGTGATTTTGCAACAAAATCAATAAATCTTCTTGCCATAGCTCACGATTTTTCAACCAGAAAAACAGAAGAAGAGCATGTTGAGTTTAAATCAAGTCCCAAGATCATAGATTAAGCATGAAACAAGTGTAAATACAACCAAAGGAGGTGCGGAAAAAACTCACATTGATCGGTAGAGATGCAACAAAGACAAAAAATGCACTGCTCCTCCTTGCTCGGCAGTGGGCTGCGCAAATGGTGGACTGCACGGCGTGGGGGCTGCTTCCTCCTCCAAGAATCGGCCATGGACGTCCATTGAAGCTCCAAGCTTTGTTTATAATCATCCATGCTCACGAACTCACTGCCCTAACACCTTGGTATGCCTCCTAGAGTGTGCTAGCACAAAGATCTTGCAACAAATCATGTCCTTTTCTTCTCCATTTTGCTCGGTCAAAACCAGAAAACACAGAGGAAGAATCGGTCATGAGACCGTGAGAGAGATGAAAAGCATTTTGGCTCCAAAAGCCTAATGCGTAAAAGAGAGAGAGAAAAAATGAGTGGGAAATAAAAAAATTGTAAAAGGGTTTTATAATTTCCAAAATTATTAAAACCATTTACCATTTCTTTAATTTCCATAAAGCAAGCATTAAATGCTTGTCAATCACCACAAATCAACTAACATCAATCACTCAAATGTCACATCACTCAAAGTGACATGTGATTTGACGCTTGATGTGACTAATAATTTGACGCTTGATTTGACTTGCGTGCCGCACTCGAATTCAAAATGCGAATACGCTCGCAAATAATCTCGGGCTCGAGTTCGCTAATTCCAAATTAATAAATTTTCCGTTGCGTCGTAATTAAATGATTACGCCTAGTGAAATCACTATTCACGTCGCTAACGAATTAATTCTAAATTAATTCGTTCGCCCGAATTAAACTCTAATTTTAATTCCGCGTCGAAATCCAATTTCATATAATATATCAAATATATTATTTTATCGATTAATTCCAAATTAATCGTTCTATCTCTTTAATTGATATTTTATCTCAGATAAAATATCTCCGCAATTAATCTCAGATTAATTTTCTCTCTCATTAAATTAATCCCAGATTAATTAACGTGCGAGTCATACGTCATCGGTGAATCTTCGGGGAGCGACCCATGAGATCTCCGGATATGTTGGCAGTAAATCGGGTCGTCGGACTATCCGAACACGTAAGTACCTTGTACTACGTTTACACCGATTCACAAGACAAGGTTGGCTTCTAGCAAAGCGCCATGCCTACCCAATTCTCCAGAAACATGCTTACAGGAATAAGCGATCTATATCAGGCGTAGTATACGTGGTATTGCGTATATCGATCCAGTATCAGATGATCACGAGCTAGGCCTGGGGCTGGAATCGTGTCTGCCCCGTAGGAAGCACATCTCGGATCTCTGGTAACTAGTCTCTATATCGGATAAACATGACCTTGTCATTTTATCCTGATGACTGCAGTACTAAAGAGAACCAGTATCGTATCCTACGTGACCATCAACTCCATATGACTGGAGTGACACTTCCGTCTTGACATCACACCCAACACACTACGATTCTCAATATACCCAGTATTGGCGTACACAGAACCTGTTAAAGCCCTGGACGACCTCAACCAAAGTATATTGATTGTCGCAAGTATTAGCGGTGCAAGTCTCAGGTTAAGACCAAATACACCTACCCTGATTTCGGACTTCCATAGACACATAGTCATACTACCAATGGAATTCCGAAGGGGTCTATCCAGAGCGAAGCTGTTTCCCGTACCATCGGTAAAACACAACCTCCTATTACACTTGCATGAGTATCCTATACCCAAATATATGAGAACTATGTTGTTGTGCCCTCACAACGAGCACAAGTGTAATACTAGTCTTTTACGTATTTATCGATGTCCAATCTCGATAATACTCTAACTAGGGATATTTAATGATTTATCCTTCGTGGACTGATACTGTCTCATATCATTCTCAGTTCAGGAACAAATCATATGGACCTCTCATCATTTATACATCTAGGTGATCTAATCACAAATGATAAGAGTTCAATCTCTTTGTCACATATTTAATTTGTACAACAACACAATGATCTGTACAAATAGTGACGATATTGGTCATAATTGTCAAACAATCTCCCACTTGGCCTATAGCCAGTCACTCGAGTGTCTACCACCCGAACTTGTACGGTTGGCTCAAATTGTTGAGAAAAGGTTTTCATCAGCGGATTTTCATGATTATCGTCTGATGCGATTTATTTGATCATCACATCGCCACGATGTATGATCCGAACGAATCAGATGAATATCGAAGTATTTATCTGGATCGTTGATGAGACCATTAATTCTTTAGCATGTGCTGAAGCCTAGCTCAGCTGCTAAGAGAACTATATCTAATCTAATTAGATTTTATCGACCCCAGAAGGCTTCTATTGCTGCCTCAGCTGCAGCAATAATCTGAATTTGTTGTTTATTCGGTACCAGTATCTTCCTTGGAAGATTTCCAGCTCACTGTACCGTTATTCAAACTGTATAGTACCATTTTTATCGGTTGGGAAACTTGTGGTAGTGATCCTAGTCACTTCAAGTTCTCCTTCTCCAAGTTTAAGACAACATCCTTAGATCTCTAAGATACTAACGAATGTTCTTAATATCAATCCAGTGACTATCACTTGGATTGGCCTGTTTGTGAATCATATGCTCAAAGCGTATGGGACACCAGGTCGCGTACATTTTACAATGTACGATTCCACGGAGAGTTTTCGAAAGCCAAGCTTTCTCCGATTATTATGGGAATATCATTTCCAAGAAATGATACATTATCATTATTTATAAGACAACCACTGTCAGTGCGCTCCCACTAACCCTCTTATATACACAAGAATCTTTTCGTTTTGAATCAAATCATATACTATTATGATTACATCAAAACGATAATTCCTAGAACCAATGCTTGCTTCAATCCAAACATGGATCGATTACCCTGCAAACCTTGTTTGCTAGTTTTTGTACTACAAAACCGTCAGGATGTTTAAAACATCCTCCAAAAGGTTTCCTTTTCAGGAAAGCGATTTTTCGTCCAGCTGTCATATTTCATAAATGAAACATGCATCATTAGCAAGCATTATCCAAATGGATTTACTGTGGCAACAGGTAAAATGTTGAATCGAATCAACACAATGTTGATAACGATACCCTTTTCGTTAAAAGCCTAGCTTTATACGTTGGTATGTTGCCTTCCATATATGTCTTCCTTGAAGACTTATAAAGTACCAGTAGGCACAATGCCTTGCGGTACATCAACTAGTATCCAAACTTGTTGATATATATGGAATCCATTTCGGATATCATGACACTTTGTCATAATTGGGAGTCGATACCTTGTATCACTTCCTCATACGTAGTCATTTGGTATACCTCAATAAGATAGACATCTTTATGAGGTGAGATCAGAAACTCATACCCCAGGTTGTTTTCTGAATCTCTCCGACATACGCGGTTCTTGTGTATACGAAGATTAATGGTAAAAGTTTCATCCTTGATGAACTATTGTGTTCCATTAGGAATCGGTGCCTGGAATAGTATTACTCCGATTTTTCATCGAGTTTTACTATCCTCCCACTTACCACTGCATATCGGTATTCCTTTCAGGAAAATCACATGGTGAGCAACAATCCAATTGTTCTCAAGTGAGTTGTATAAGTACAATACTTTGGTATCCCTAGAATATCCTACAATTGGCACTTATGCAATTTAGGTTTTAGTTTGGTATCATCCAAACATATGCCTATCATTCCCAAATTAACAGGAATGTGAAACCCGGTTCCTTTCCCGTTCATATCTAATATGTTATCTGTCAAACAGATTTTAATGGAACCTTATTCTAAATAAGTTCTGCACTGTTAATGTTTATCCATTGAAGGAAATGGTAGGTCAGAACGACTCATGATTAACCTAATCATGTATAACAAATTCAGTTACTCGGTTTCGGACACACCGTCAAATTGACGTGTTTCAGGAGGAGTCCTCTTTTGAAAGAATACTTTACTCTTTCAAGTATTTTAGAAATTTATTGCTTAAGTAATTTCCATTACGGTCTTACTGTAATAGTTTAATACTATAGCCGATCTGTTTGTCTATTTCGTGTCGAAACTATAAAAGTTTCTGATTTGTGTTCTTCAAAAGAAACACATAACCATTTCACGATGCCACATCCGTATAGGTCACGAAATATCCACATCCACATCTAGCCTAACTAGACATGGGCCCACTAGCTTCACTATGAACTAGGGCTAACAGGTCGGTGGCATTTACACTTTTACCAAGTAAATAGTGTTTTAGGCATTTGCCCAATAAACTAGATTCGTAGACTTTATTTGATTGGAATCAAATATGTCCTAGTACACACTCTTCAAAAGTGCGGATATACGAGTCTTGTTTAATGTGTCCCAGACAACATTGCCACTCTTAAGTTTCTCCCTGATCAAATCAGTTCGAGCTATTTGTTTATCATAATATACGTGTGAGATTTATTTATATTCTAAATATAAATTCTGTTGTTCATATCTAATGTGTTTAT
>SKCR01003163.1:0-54609 GCA_019454045.1 Zanthoxylum bungeanum
TAAACGTCTTCAAGGAAGACATACATGGAAGGCAACATACCAACGTACAAAGCTGGGCTTTAGACGGAAAGGTATCGTTATCAACATTGTGTTAATAACGGTTCAACCTTTTACCTGTTGCCATGGTAAATCCATTTTGAAAATGCTTGTTGATAACTGCGTATTTCATTTATGAAATGTGTCAGATGCAGATCAAGATCGCTTTCCTGAAAAGGAAACCTTTTGGAGGATGTTTACAACATCCTGACGATTTTGTATAACCAACAAACGAGGTTTGCGGGTTATTCAATCCATGTTTGGATTAATGCAAGCATTAGGTTCTTGGAACTGTCGTTTTGAAATAATCATAATGGTTTATGATTTGAATCAAAACGAAATAATTCTTGTGTATATAAGGAGGTTAGTGGGAGAGGGCACTGACAATGAAATTCCCATATAGCAATTGGTGAAACTTGGCTTTCATAGATATTCTTTCAATAGAAATTCTCCGTAGAATTCTGGGGAGTAACAACCTTTATTCAAGGAATAAAGATCTACTGGGATAGATTTGGAGTTTGTTAACACTCTCTGGGAAATTGTACATTTAAAATGTACTTGTATTGGTGTCTCATACGCTTCGAGCATATGGAGTCACGATCAGGTCAATCCAAGTGATAGTCACTGGATTGAAGTTAAGAACATCTGTTAGTATCTTAGAGAACTAAAGATGTTGTCTTAAACTATGGAGAATGAGATCTTGAAGTGACTGGGATCACTGCTGCAAGTTTCCAAACAATTAAATACTACGGTACTATAAAGTTTGAATAACGGGACAGTGAGCTGGAAATATTCCGAGCAAGATAACTGTTGCCGAATAAACAACAAATGCGGATTATTGCTGCAGCTGAGGCAGCAATAGAAGCCATTTGGATCGAAAATAAATCTAATTAGATTAGATATAGTTCTTTTAGCAGCTGAGCTAGGCGTCAGCACAGGCTAAGGAATTAAAGGTCTCATCGACGATCCAGATATATACTTCTATATCATCTGATTCGTTCGGATCACACATCGTGGCGATGTGATGATCGTATAAATCGCGTCAGACGATTATCAAGCAAATCCGCTGACGAAAACCTTTCCTCAGCAATTTGAGCGAACCGTACATAGTTCGGGTGTGGGACACTTGAGTGACTGGCTATGTGCCAAGTGGGAGATTGTTGGACAAAATGACCCATAGCGTCACTATTTGCACAGATCATTGTGTTGTTGTAGCAAATTAACTATGTGACAAGGAAATTGCACTCTCATCATTTGTGATTAGATCACCATAGATATATAAATGAAGAGAGGTCCCTATGATTAGTTCCTGGACTGAGAATGATATGAGACAGTATCAGTCCCCGAAGGATTAATCATTAAATATCCCTAGCCGGAGTATTATCGAGACTGGACATCGATATTGCGGAATAGGCTAGTATTGCACTTGTGTGCGTTGTGAGGGCACAACAGCATAGTTCTCATATATATAAGTATTGGATACTTATGCAAGTGCGATAGGAGGTCGTGTTTCACCGATGGTACGGGAAACAGCTTCGCTCTGGATAGACCCTTCGGAATCCCATTGGTATTATGACTATGTGTCTATGGGAGGCCGAAATCAAGGTAGGTGTGTATAGTCTTAACCTGAGACTTACATCGCTAATACTTACGATAATCGATAGACTTTGGTCTTGGTGGTACAGGCTTTAACCGGTTCTGCGTACACCACTTCTGGGTTTATCAGAGAGTCGTAGTGTATTGGGTGTGATGTCAAGACGGAAGTATCACTTCAGTCATATTGGAGATGATGTCACGCAGGATACGGTATTAGTGCTCTTAAGTGCTGCGCGGCCATCGGGATATTATGACAAGGTCATGTATATCCGATTATAGAGACTAGTTACCAGACATCCGACATGTGCTTCGTACGGGGCAGACACTTATCCAGCCCCAGGCCTAGCACGTGACTATCCGATACTGGACCGATATGCACAATACAATCGTATACTACGCTTGATACAGATCTTAATATTCTTAATGGATATGTCCGGAGAATTGGGTAGACTTGGTGCTTTGCTAGGAGTCGACCTTGTCTCGTAAATCGGTAGAACGTAGTACTTGGTACGTACGTGATTCGGATACTCCGACGACGGTATTTACTGCCAACTTATCCGGGGATCTCATGGTTGCTTCCCGATAATCCACCGATGACGCACAACTCGCACTCTTAATAATCTGGGATTATATAGAAGAGAGAGAAAATTAATCTAGGATTAATTACGGAGATATTTTATCTAGGATAAAATATCGTCTAGAGAGAGATAACGATTAATTTGGAATTAATCGATTAAATTAATATATTCGATATATTAAATGAAATTAGATTTCGACGCGGAATTAAAATTAGATTTTAATTCGGGCGAACGAATTAATTTAGAATTAATTCGTTAGCGACGTGAATAGTGAATTCGCTAGGCGTAATCATTTAATTACGACGCGACGGAAAAATCGTTAATTTAGAATTAGCGAACCCGAGCCCGAGTGTGATTGCGACCGCATTCGTATTTCGAATTCGAGTGCGGCGATGCAAGTCACATCAAGCGTCAAATCAATCGTCACATCAAACGTCAAATCAAAAGTCACTTTGAGTGATTGATTGATTGATTGATGGATTGATGGATTGACTTGCATCACATCACTTTATTAAAGTGACATGTGAATAGTTGATGTAAGTGGTTGTAATTGTAATAGTTTGGAGGGAAAAACTTTTACTTTTGATTTTATTTAAATCAATTAAGTAATGGTTTTAATTATTTCTTGGAAAATATATAAAGCTTTTTGGAAAGGTTTTAACCAACCATACACAAAATTCTTCCTCTCTCATTCTTTCTCTTCTTCTCACGCCCAAGACCATTTCTTCACTGGTTTTGAACCAGAAAAACGTGAGCAATAGGGAAGCAAGAAGAGTGGTTTTCATGGTGAAAATTCAAGTGCTAGCACACTTACGAGTCTTGCGAAGGTGGTAGGGAGGTTCCCATGAGCCGGGATCCATCGGACGAGGCTTGGAGCTCTGTTTGTCATCTCAAAATTCTGTTTTTGGAGGCAGTGGACTGCTGCAGTTCACACATGAAGCAGTGAGCATTTTGGCCTTGATTCGTCTCCAAATCGACTCAACCGATCGATGTGAGTATTCCGCTATCTCCGTTGGTGTATTCACACAATGTTTTCATGTCTTGTTTTATCTTGGGACCTAGATTAAAACCAACAACACGTAACCATAACGCGATGCCATATCCGTAGAGGTCAAGAAATATTCATATCCACATCTAGCCTAGCTAGATATGGGCCCACTTGCTTCACTATGAACTAGGGCTTACAGATCGGTGGCATTTTCACTTTTACCAAGTAAAAGGTTTTAGGCACTTTGCCAAATAAACTAGATTCGTAGACTTTATTTGAATGGAATCAAATCAGTCCTAGTACCCACTCTTCGAAACTGTGGATATACGAGTCTTGTTTAATTGTGTCCCAGACAACAATGCCACAATTAGTTACTTCTGATCAAATCAGTTTGAGCTATTTGTTTGTCATGTTTTACATTTGAGATTTATTTATATTCAAAATATAAATTATGTTATTCATATCAAATGTGTTTATCTTAATATCATCTTTATATAATAAAACACTTTAGTGTTCTAGAATATAAAGGTTCACCCGCAGCGGGTCGAACACTGATACAGAGATAATGTATCTAGTCAAACTAGTTATATTATAACAGCTTCCTAATTTAAGTACACACCCGAAAGTAGTTCCTAAACTTAGGTATCTACGGTTGAAACAGCGACTTTCGTCCCGTTTCCAATTCGCAGATAAATCTCTATTGAAGTCAGTATCCTGTTCAAAACAGATTCTGAACATCAATACATATATTTTATGTTCCACACTAAGTATTTAAAATCTAATTTTAATACTAGTAGTGAACATAATGTTGACAAATACATTTGAAGTCAGAGCCTTGCTCGTCTTCAATTCCTTCATGTCTGCTTTGTCCAAACGGCAGTCACGCTTTCGCGATCCCATTTGCCACATTTAAGCAGACATTTTGGGATATGTCATTTATCTTCCTAGAAGATTATAATGATTTTGCCTTTGCCCTTTTTCACATTCCAGTAGCCTTTGGCCAAGCCTCGGGTTTCTAGAATATCGAAGTAAGGTGCGCCTTGCGCTACTTGCCTTATTGCAAACTTTGACTTTATCTCATTGAGAATAGTCATTAACTCTCCAAGAGTTATTTATTGCAATTTAGTACTTCTAAAATCTAATATAGATCTAAGAAGATCATTCAATTTCATTATCATACTTTAAGGATCCAATCCTTAGTTCTGATTAAGAAATTAAGGAGTCTACTGCGGTAAGTATAATGGATTAAGCACTAAAGTTATCATTACATTAATCTTCCAAAGATTATGCTCTACTATTTGCTTAACTCCAGGCTTAGGCATAATATGTTATTTTATCAAATAAAGTAACTTATTATATTTCAGGACTATCCTGAAATATTATTCCCAATTTAAAAAATTAAACCATTTAAATACATTTTCCCTAGGATTATGTTTTAAATGTCAATCTTTCTATTCTATCTTGATTTTAATAGTCCAACTATTTAATCAACGATTTATGTACTATTTATTATAATGATTACAATAGTCCAACTATTTAATCAACTATAATTTAATAGATTAAAATCAATCATATTGATTACTATAATCCAATTATAAAATCAACTATAAATGAATAGCTTGAATACAGTCCAACTGTTAATAAAACAACGTTTAAATATTAGTCCAACTAACATTTAATTTATTTGACGAATGATATTTGTTTGAGTGCGTATGGCAAGTAATTAAACGAATATTGCAAATTCAATTCTTGCCTCCCACTATTTTTCGGGGAGCCTCTAACCCTCTGTCGAGTACTCGGGAAACCGTGTTTCCTAGTAGGCTAGGATCCCGTTAAATATCACACAATCTTGACTTTGGCCAACAAATTGTATGATAATTAACTAGGTAGATCTCTAAGATCGATTGGATCCAATCCAATTCCTTGATCCGGTAGGGGGACATCCAAGTCCGAAACATATATCTTATATATGCCAATACATCCAATGTATTACCTAACCTTTTTCCTCTGAATCAACTAAGCCTTGGCTTTGGCACAACAAACTTACTTATCCCAGTTAAGCGCGACCCATTGACCATGGAAAGCTTCGTAATCAATGTCGATGGACAAGAAGTGGTCTTGACTTTGGCCAACATACCACAACTTGGACAAGACACTGATATGGAACAAAGCCTTCGTGATTCAAACACATCCTCGACGGACAAAGGCCTTGACTTTGGCCAACAAGCCAATGCCAGTCTCGGATCTTGAGTGAGAATCACTCAATGGAAGGAAAGACGCTTAATATTTTGTGAGGGTTTTTCTAGTGCAAATTGGCAACCAATTTATTATCTTTGTTAAGGTCTCATCATCATACACCCTTAAACATGCATTCTAAACACATAATAAAGCGCGTATAATAAAATAATAATGATATGCGGATGGATACTTTACACATTGATCCTAGATCAAATCTCTCCATTTCTCTCTCCCGCTAGCACATGTATTTACTTCTACCCGTTACACTACACTTATAAATAAACCTCATTTACATTGAGGGGAATAGGTGAGAAGAGAATACAAAGAGTATGGAGGTGATAAGGCTAGACACGCAGGTCCAATTAATAAATCAAATTTATTACAAAAATTTCTAAAATTGCCCCACCCTTTTAATATCCATCCGATATACATTATTCATGCATCGCAACCATGTATTCACACAAGCATGCTATCAATCAATCTAATCAAATTAATTAATCTGATAATTAGTGACCATCCAATGTTCAAACAACGATTTGATTTTGTGCGAGTCAAATTCGTCTTGCGAATAAGTACTCAATGTACGAATTCTCGAATTAAATTAAACGACATAATTAAATCCAATTCTATTTGTATTTAATACTAATTCACTATTTAATTCCAAATTAAATACTACACTTTATTAATAAACATTTACGACTTAAATTCCAAATTTAATCCCTACGGGTCTCAAAGCCCGATTAATATCAAATATTAATTTAATTAAAGTCTAATGGGCTTTTAATTAATTTCTTAAGGCGTGGAATTTTGGTCAACTCGGGTCGAACCCAATAACCAAAGTCCAATCCGGGAGTTACCCCATAAGCCCAGAAATCAATTTAGGCCCATTAGGCCCAATTAAACTTTAAAGGTCCATTAGTCGCATTTGGGCTTTATGGAAGCGGTTTTGGGCCCAATTGGATCCAATCCATTTGGCCTAAACCTAACTTGGTACAACCAAGCCCAATAAACCCAATAACAACTTTAAAAGCCCAAATCCAATTTTAAGGCCCAATTAATTAAATCATAAAATTCCAATTCATAATCTAATTACTCCTAAAGTGTATAACACAATTAATCACCCAAATCAATATTTCCAAAACATCAAATTAGCCTAATTAATCATGCTATTCATCATTAAATCATGTCCAACACAATTTAACAAAAATCAACCCAAAACATGCTTCCAAAGTCTCGGCCAAGGGGAAATTTCATGCCCAAATCAAATTCAATCCAATTAAATTCAATTCAACATTAAATCAACATCCCCAACATGATTCCAACTCATCCAATGAATCAAAAAATCAAAATCCAAGACATTTAGGGTTCTCCATCAATTCGGCCAAGCCTCCAAAATTGGGGAAAAATTTTCCAAACACATTTTCATCAAATTGATCCAATCAATCCTCAATTAAACATCAATTAAGCATATTAAACCATCCAATTTCATTATTCAAGCTCAAAATCAATTTTGCCTAATTTTTAACCCTAAATCATTTTCATGCTAAATATTAGCTCTGATACCATTGTTGGTGTTTGCTAAGGTCCCAAGATCATAAACAAGCATGAAATAAGTGCGAATACAAATCAACGAAGTTGCGGAATACTCACATCGATCGGTTGAGCGACGCTTTGACGAACAAAAACTGAGTTTCTGCTCACTGCATGCTCGGCAGTCCACTGTCACAGCCCACTGCATTTTCAGTTTTTGGAGGTCATCTTCCAAGCTCCAAGCTTCGTTAAACGAGACCCGGCTCATGGGTGGACTTCCCTATCACCTTCGCATGTCTCTCAGAGTGCTAGCTCTCTTGATTTTTGCCACAAAAATCAAGCACTCTTGCTTCCCTTCACTGTCTCGGCTTTGTACAGAAACCAGAAGAATTTTCAGCCCATTGGGCATGAAAATGAGAGGAGAGAGGAGGAGAGAAAGTTATGTGTGTTGTTTATTCAATTGTGTATCTAATACAATTTTTATATTAAAAGTCAAATACCAAAATCAAATAAAGGTAAAGAGCTTTTAATTAATCCAACAACTCACATCAACCATCACACTTGAGTGTCAAACACTCAAACATCAACTCATATCAAGTCACATCAATCAATCAATCAATGGTTACATCACTCAAAATGACATGATTTGACGCTTGATGTGACGCTAGATGCGACTAGCGATTTGAAGCTTGATTTGACTTGCTTGCCACACTCGAATTCGAAATACGAATGCACTCGCAAATAATCCCGGGCTCGGGTTCGCTAATTCCAAATTAACGAATTTTCCGTTCCGACGTAATTAAATGATTATGCCTAGCGAAATCACTATTCACGTCGCTAATGAATTAATTCTAAATTAATTTGTTCGCTCGAATTAAAATCTAAATTTAATTCCACGTCGAAATCCAATTTTGTTTAATAAATCGAATATATTAATTTATCGATTAATTCCAAATTAATCGTTATCTCTCTTTAATTGATATTTTATCCCAGATAAAATATCACCGCAATTAATCCCAGATTAATTTTCTCTCTCTTCTAATTAATCCCAGATTAATTTAGAGTGCGAGTCATACGACATCGGTGAATCTTCGGGAAGCGACCCATGAGATCCTCGAATATGTTGGCAGTAAATTCGGTCGTCGGACTATCCGAACACGTAAGTACCTGGCTCTACGTTTTACCGATTTACAAGACAAGGTTGGCTTCTAGCAAAGCGCCATGCCTACCCAATTCTCCAGAAATATCCTTACAGGAATAAATGATCTATATTAGGCATAGTATACGTAGTATTGTGTATGTCGATCCAGTATCGGATGATCACGTGCTAGGCCTGGGGCTGGAATTGTGCCTGCCCCGTACGAAGCATATGTCGGATGTCTGGTAACTAGTCTCTATAATCGGATATACATGACCTTGTCATAATATCCCGATAGCTGCAGCATTTAAGAGAACCAGTCCCGTATCCTACGTGACCATCATCTCCACTATGACTGGAGTGATACTTCCGTCTTGACATCACACCCAACACACTACGATTCTCAATATACCCAGCATTGGCGTACACAGAACCTGTTAAAGTCCTGGACGACCGCAAAGTATATTGATTGTCGCAAGTATTAGCGGTGCAAGTCTCAAGTTAAGACCAAATACACCTACCTTAATTTTGGACTTCCATAGACACATAGTCATACTACCAATGGAATTCCGAGGGGTCTATCCAGAGCGAAGCTGTTTCCCGTACCATCGGTAAAACACAACCTTCTATTACACTTGCATGAGTATCCTATACCCAAATATATGAGAACTATGTCGTTGTGCCCTCACAACGCGCACAAGTGTAATACTAGTCTTTTACGTATTTATCGATGTCCAATCTCGATAATACTCTGACTAGGGATATTTAATGATTTATCCTTCGTGGACTGATACTGTCTCATATCATTCTCCGTCCAGGAACAAATCATAGGGACCTCCTATCATTTATATATCTAGGTGATTTAATCACAAATAATAAGAGTGCAATCTCCTTTGTCACATAGTTAATTTGTACAACAACACTGTGATCTGTACAAATAGTGATGCTATGGATCATAATTATCCAACACCCTTGGCTTGGCCGAGAGTCACACAAAGGAATTTGGAATTTTTGTTGCAAAAATTCTCCATTGCTTGCACATCAAAGGAGTCATTCAAAGGTATTTGGGACACTAACCCTTGAGTTTGGAATTCAAGAACAAGCTTGGAAGCTCAACATACATCAAAGGAGAAGCTTGGAACAACTTCAATGGAGGCAAAATTTTTGTTGTCTACACATCCACTTAACCGAGCATTGTAAGTATTTTCCGCTACTTTACTTTGCATATTCACTTGATTTTATGCTTAAAGATCTTGGTTATTGTTCTTAGAGAACCCAACACAAACCCCAAGTAATTCCACTCTTGGAATACCTTCACTTAACAGGCTTAGTACCTCTTCAAATAGAGTGGCCATAGGCCACTCCTCTTCCATACTTATGCTATCAACATAGAAAGAAACTTTGGCAGACATAACCGGCTCAGAGCTGGTGTAGAAATTTTGATACTTGGCCATCGGGGATAAACTCCAACCCCATGCCAATGAAGCATAACAGGGCCTCGGTGAGATGTAACCCGACCCCAAGCCCATATAACCACTTGGACACAAGAGAATGTTCCTTCCTTGTGCCACCAACATTAGGCCATGTGGGAGAAACTCCAAACCCATGCCATTGAATAAAAAAAGATATATGTGGGACGTAACCTGACCCCGAGCCAATATAATCACTTGGCCACAAGGTAATGATCTCTCATTGTGCCACCAACATTTGGCTATGAGGGAGAAACTCCGACCCCATGCCAACGCATACAATAAGGTCTCGGTGGGAGGTAATCTGATCCTGAGCTGATATAATCACTTGGCCACAAGGGAATGTTCCATTTTTGTGCCACCAATATTTGGCCATGTGGGAGAAACTCCACCCCATGCCAATGAACCATAACAAGGCCTCAGTGTGATGTAACCTGACCCCGAACCGATATAATCATTTGGCCACAAGCTATGATATGTCCTAGCGCTAACACACAATAATAGGGCCTCGACGGGACGTAACCTAACCCTGAGCCGATATAATTACTAGATCATAAGGGAATATACCCTTCTTGTGCCATCAAATATGTCCTCGGTTGAATGAATACAATCACGAGCCATCATAACAAATGGCCACAAGGAAATATACCCTCTTTGTGTCATCAAATATAACATCGGCAAAACAAATACAGCCCCGAGCCATTATAACGGACTGGACACAAGGGAATGTACCCTCCTTGTGCCATCAAATATGGCACGAATACAGCATCGAGCCATCATAACAAACTGGCCACAAGGGAATATAACCTCTTTGTGCCATCAAATATGGCCGCTATGGAACAAATACAACCTCGAGCCATCATAACAGACTGGCCATATGGGAATGTACCCTTCTTGTGCCATCAAATATTACCTTGGTGGAACGAATACAGCCCGAGCTATTAAATTTCTTTCCAAGACAAAACCACGAGGGAAGATTTTCAACCTCCAATAATCACTATGGAGACTGAAAATGGCGTCTCACACCGAGTCATCCATAAAAAAAAACCAAGAGAAAAATAAGATGAGTATAGTGAGGGTGACGTATCATGTATCCCTTATTGATCCAAAAGAAATAATAAAGGAGTCTAAGACAATAATTTTGAACCTTATAGTCCAACGTCTCAGAGAATCAAGCTACGGATCGAGGGGGCAGCCAATGCCATGAGATGTTTCCCATGCTAGGCAGGCCCCGAGTTTGAAAACACCATGATGACCCTCAGGCCTTCCCCATGCTTTGGTCCTACAGATCTGAAATGGGATAACCAACCCCAAGTGGGTATTCTCTCTCCCCGTTCTAGGCATACCCTGAGGCTGTAAACGCCACAGAGGCTCGTAACCCTTCCCCGTGCTATGTACCTCCAACACTGGGCAGCAAATTCCTTGGGGAAATTATCCCTCTCCATGCTGTGTAAACTCGAAGGTATCATGGTACCGTAGCCATTCACTATCCATACGTGATGTGATTACCTTAAGACACCAAACGCCATGCTGACTCACTCGTCGAGCGTGTTATGGATACCTGAGGCGCTAAACGCCACGCAGGTCTTCATGCTATATTCCTCAAAGATGCAAGTCATTGTGTATTAAAGTTCCAGCCTAGGAGTTTGATTATGACACTTGGGATTAGCGTGCCACGGGGGTGCACGCTTTTCCCACACGCTCTACATCCCTTCATTTGTTCCGAATTCCCTAAAGGTACAGGTCATTGGGTGTTGACGCTCCAGCCCGGGTATTTGATAATGACATTGAGGATTGGCATGCCATGGGTTTCATGCCTTTCCCATATGACTTGCACCCCTTGATATATTCTGATCACAAATATCTCACAAGAAAATTAAACATGTCTTCCCTGCTCAAATAATAAACAAGCATAGATAAACAAGTTTTTATTTAAGAAAGGGAAAGTCTTATTCATATTTAGGGGATTTACTGCCCATCTTATAACTCTTTGAGGGCCGTTCTAAAAGAGGCTCTATTGAAAATATTTCCTCCGTATTTCTGACTATTCCTAACAATTTTCTTCTGAACCGAGCCCTTTGGAGGTTGGCAGGTCGAACAACATCCATAATTTCTCTAGAAGGAACTTATTCAACATCAGCTCTAAGGGGTAAAAGAAACCCATCAATCTCCAACTCCTGCCATTCCATTTCATTCAACAACTCAATCCTAGATCGAGACTTTTGAGGACGCTTCTTTACTTACTTATTTGCGGAAGAATGGAAGAAGTCATCCACATGATTAAACTTGGGCCTCCAAATTTACAGTTGTTTAATTCTCTTCCAATTCCCACTTGTGGACCCATCCAAGATGTTTCACCCTTCATATAATAATGAGTCCGGAAAGCGGCTAAATGAACATAATAAGCAGGAGGCATTATGGAAACTGATGAAGTACACCTTGCATATTGGCTCTCCTAGTACTCATTGACGACTGTTGCTATTGGTGTTGCCTGGCCCTTATAGCCTCGTGGTCTATACACCCATTTAGATAGTCGTTCTTTACCAAGTCTTTCACCTTCTCCTACAGGTCTCTACATCTTTATGTGGCATGTGTTGGACAATTATGACCCATAACATCACTATTTATAATAAACATTGTGTTTTTATACAAATTAACTATGTGATAATATGAAATTGCTATTTTATCATTTTTTAATTGGATTACATGGATATGTATAAATGATAAAAGTCCTTATGATTAGTTCCGGATTAATAAGATATGAGACGATATTAATCCATGAACGGTTTAATCATTAAATATCTCTAGTCGTAGTATTATCGAGACTGGACATCGATAATGCGGAATAGACTAGTATTACACTTGTGCGCGTTATGGAAGATAACAGCATAGTTCTCATATATTTAAGTATTGGATACTTATGCAAGTGTGATAAGAGGTTCTGTTAGCCATTGGACCGGGAACAGCTTCACTCTGGATAGACCCCTGGGAGTCCCATTGGTAGTATGACTATGTGTATATGGGAATCTGAATCAGGTAGATGTATGTGGTCTTAACATGAGACTTGCATCGCTAATACTTGCGACAATCAGTACATTTTGGTTTTGTTCGTCCGGAGCTTTAACAAGTTATGTGTACGCCTGTACTGGGTTTATTGAGAATCATATTGTATTGGATGTGATGTCAAGATGGGAGTATCACGTCAGTGATATGGAGATGATGATCACGCAGGGATACGAAACTAGTACTCTTAAATACTGCAGCTATCAGGATAGTATGACTAGGTCATGATATCCTATTATAGAGACTAGTTGCTAGTGATCTGATATATGTTTCGTACGGAGCAGACACAGAGCCAGCCCCAGGCCTAGCATGTGACATCTGATACTGGATCGTATTACGCAATACATTATATACTATGCCTGATACAGATTATATATTCCTCGTTGAATATTTCTGGAGAATTGGTAGGAACGGTGCTTTGCTAGAAGCCAACCATGTCTTGTAAATCGGTGAGAACATGGTACATGGTACGCACATGTTCGGATAGTCCGATGACCGTATTTACTGTCAATATTTCCAGGGATCTCTTGGGTCACTTCCCAAAGATTCACCAATGATATTTGACTCAAACAGAATTAATCTCGGATTAATTATGAGAGAGAAAATTAATCTGGGATTAATTACGGGAATAATTAATTTGGGATTAGATTAGTATAGAAGAGAGAACGCGATTAATTTGGAATTTATCCGTAAAATATTTTAATAGGTAAATTGGATTTTTCTATTTAATTTATTTATTTGGGCTAAAATAATATATCGGATATATTAATTGAAATCGGATTTCAATACGGAATTAAAATTTGATTTTAATTCAAGCCAACGAATTATTTTGGAATTAATTTGTAAACCACTTTCGTAATAATTTTGTGAGGCATTATTATTTAATTAAATTGGATTTAATTATTTAGAGACAGAAAATTCTTTTAGTCGGATTAAATGAATCCGGGCCCAAAGCTTAGTTGTGTGTTGTAGAGAAGCCAACAAAATTTTGAATTTCAAAGTGGTAGGACCCACTTGACTTACATCAACTTGTCAAATGGTTGAGCTCATTTAATTCCATCTTTCACACAACTAAAGTGTGTTGAACAAGTTTTGATATACTTACTTTTGGTTTTTGGAAAACTAACACACATCAACTTTGGTAACAAGTTGAAAACACAAAAATCTCTCTTCTCCTTCCTCTTTGGCCGAGAGCCTCCTTCTCTCATTGAAAGTTTTGTTGCAAAGTTTTCAAGCTTGCTAGCACATTTAGAGTAAATCAAGGTGATAGGGAAACTCACCATTAAGTTGGAAATACTCAACATAAAGCTTGGAGCTTCCATACATCAAAGAAAGTTTTGAACTTCAAACTATCAATGTAAGTTCTTTCCGCAAACGTTCTTATTCTATTCACACACAAATCAAATAATTTTTTCGCGTTCCGCTGCATCAAACCTATAATTCCGTATAAAACCCATACAAAATTGGTATCAAAGCGAGTCTGATTATGGACACCCGATATATGATTATGCCTTTAAAATTCAATGTTTAATTTATTCTTGACTTTATGCATGTATGTGTTTATTTAATTTGATTAAATAAAGTAAAAGCATCTTTTGCGGAAAAATCCCTATTTGAAAATAAGGTTTTTAATTTAATATATATTTGATGCATAGTAATTGGTCCGTCTTGTCAATACCGCTTATCGATAAATTTTCTGCTACTATATCCGAGAACGAGCCAAAGTTGCGAGGATATGGCCGATAGAAATTTATCTGTGCTGAATTTATATTTGATATTAGGTGAATTCAAGCGAAAGCGGAATCTTGAACGTGCCAAAGCTGTCAGGGTTTCGCAAGTATCTTGAATTCATCATTGGCAAGTTTAACTTTGGTACGCCTCCTTGTGAACGAGCCAAAGCTGTCACAATGAGAAACGACCAAGACCGAAAACCCAGTAGTCACTATTAAGTGATTGACAATGAGTTGTCTACCTAGTGAATATACGTAGGCGAGAACGTGCCAAAGCTATGAGCTGAAATATATTCATGGGGTCCATCTTTCACTATTATGTTATGATTTGATTATCGCATGATTTGTATTCTGTTTGGGGATTACAGTTTTACATGAAATAGTGGGAGAGGTATTTTTAGATTAAAAATAGATGATCTAAGTAATGCTTATTGATAAATTATGAACCTGTGTTATCTTTTATCTGCTTATCTGCTTACCATAGATTCATTGTCTATTTGATAGATTTGCGATGGCGGCACCTCTAACCAATCCTTTTGCTCATATGCTTGATACGAATAAGCTAAAAGGCGCTGAAAATTTTGCAGATTGGGATATGGATTTGAAGATTGTCCTCAATTCCGAGAAACTGGGATATATTTTGGAAGGTCCATTACCGCTTGCTATATCATTAGATGCATCTCCAGAAAGATATGAGACTTTCCAGAGATGGAAGGATGATGTAAGGGTTAAGTCATTCATCCTAAGTTCTCTTTCTTGTGAGCTTAAAAAGGCTTATTTTAACATGCATGATGCATATATCATGATGACACAAGTTCGTGAATCATTCATGAACCAGGAACGGGTCATGTTTCATAGAGTTTCGATGGAACTATTTCATTCTAAATTTGGTGAGGGGCAGGGTGTGAGCCCGTATGTCCTTCACTTGATCGATTTGATTGAGCAGTTGAGGCGCCAAGATTTCCCTCTCAATGACACTCTGGGGCGTAGTGTCATTCTCGATTCACTCCTGACATCGTATCGCTAGTTTGTTATGTAATTCAACATGAATGGGATACACTGCTCTTACCGTAAGTTGCATAGGATGCTTCTCACAACAGAGGAAGATTTAAGGAAGGGAGTTCCGACTCGCCTTTCGAAACCCACTGTTGGACAATTATGACCCATATCATCACTATTTATATAGATCATGGTGTTGTTGTACAAATTAACTATGTGACAAAGGAAATTGCTCTTTTATCATTTGTAATTAGATTACCAAGATACATAAATGATAAAAGGTCCTTATGATTAGTTCCAGATTGAGATGATATGAGACAGTATCAATCCATGAAGGTTTAATCATTAAATAATCCATAGTCGTAGTATTATCGAGATTGGACATCGATAATGCGTAATAGACTAGTATTACAATTATGCGCGTTGTGGGAGCATAACGGCATAGTTCTCATATATTTAAGTATTGGATACTTATGCAAGTGTAATAGAAGGTTGTGTTTGCCGATGGTACAAAAACAGCTTCGCTCTGGATAGACCCCTCAGAATTCCATTGGTAGTATGACTATGTGTCTATGGAAGTCCGAATCAGGGTATGTGTATTTGGTCTTAACCTGAGACTTGCTCCGCTAATACTTGCGACAATCAATATACTTTGGTTTTGGTCATCTAGGGCTTTAACCGGTTTTGTGTACGCCTCTTCTGGATATATTGAGAATCGAAGTGTATTGGGTGTGATGTCGAGATGGAAGTATCACTCCAGTCATAGTGGAGATGATGATCACGTAGGATACGGAACTGGTGCTCTTATATGCTACAACTATAGGGATATATGACTAGGTCATGTTTATCCGATTATAGAGACTAGTTACCAGAGATCCGACATGTGCTTCGTACGGGGCAGACACAATTCCAGCCCCAGGCCTAGGACGTGACATCAGATACTGGATCGTAATAGGCAATACTACGTATACTACGTCTAATATAGATTACATATTCCTTAAGAATATTTCTGGAGAATTGGGTAGGCACAGTGCTTTGCTAGAAGCCAACCATGTCTTGTAAATCGGTAAAAATGTAGTACTAGGTACGTACGTGTTTGGATAGTCCGACGACCGGATTTACTGCCAACATATCCGGGGATCTCATGGGTCGCTTCCCGAAGATTCACCGATGACGTATGACTCGAGCATAATTAATCTGGGATTATTTAGTAGAGAGCGAAAATTAATCTAGGATTAATTACGGAGATATTTTATCTAGGATAAAATATTATTTAAAGAGAGAGAACGATTAATTTGGAATTAATCGATAAAATAATATATTCGATATATTAAATGAAATTAGATTTCGACGCGGGATTAAAATTAGATTTTAATTCGGACGAACGAGTTAATTTAGAATTAATTCGCTAGCAACGTGAATAGTAATTTTGCTAGGCAAAATTATTTAGTTAAATTTGATTTAATTACGTCGCAACGGAAAATTCGTTAATTCAGAATTAGCAAACCCGAGCCCGGGAGTGTTTGCGGGCCCACTCGAATTTCGAATCAAGTGTGGCCCACAAGTCACATCATGCGTCACATCACCTGTCACTTTAGTGATGGATGTCAAGTCACTTTTTAGTGATTGACAACCAGTCACTATTCATGAGTGATGTGAGTGGTTGAAGGCTTTAATGCTTGTACCATTTTTGGAAAGTGGAATTGGTATTTGATTTTTTGAAAATCAAAAACCAAAAACACATTACAACTTCTCCTCTCCCTCTCCCTCACCATTCGGCCAAGGGCCAAAATTCTCTCCATTTCTTTTTCCTTCAATGACGTGAGCAAAGAGAAGCTTAAGGGAAATTTTATGGCAAAATTTCCAAGTGCTAGCACACCAAAGGGATCATACATAGGTGATAGGGAAACCCATTCATGAGCATGGAATTCATTCTTAAAGCTTGGAGCTTGAAGATCATCCATGGAGCACAAAGAGGAGGTTGACCGAATCTTGGAGGAGCACAAATTTGGGCTTGGCCGAGAGCTTTAAGGAAGGAGCAAATCTTTGTGTTTCCTCGCATCGCAAAAGCCGATCAAAGTGAGTATTCCGCAACTTTACTTTGAAGTATTCACATGTTTTTAAATGCTTAAATTGAGCTTGGGACTATAGTAGAAACCCAACAATGGTATCAAGAGCCTTATTTAAGGATGAAATTAATTTAGGGTAAAATTTGGGTAAAATTGATTTGAGCATGTTTGGATGAAATTGATTGTTTGAGTATGCTTGAATGATGATAACATAGTGTTATGCATGATCAATTTGATGAAAATTGAATTGGATCAAATTTTCCCCAATATTTTGGCTTGGCCGAAACATGTGTGCCCTAAAAGTCATGGTGATTTTTGTTTTTTGAATCATTGGATGAGTTTCAATGACTTGAGAAATGTTGATTTATGATTTAATTGGATTAAAATCGAAATCGGACATAAATACCCTAATTGCCGTGAGTTGAAGCATGAAAAATGACTTGATTTTTTATTCAACTGTGTTGGACATGTGTTGATGATAATAAGCATGATTAATTATATAAATTGGTATTTTGGAAATGTTAATTTGGTTAATTAATCATGGCTATACACTTAGATTAATTTAATTGTGAAATTTGGAATTTTGTAATTTAATTAATTGGGCTTAATTCGGAATTTGGCTTGTAAAGTTATATTTGGGTTTAATGGGCTTGGTTGGGCCAAGTTTGGTTTAGGCTAATTGGTTGGATCCAATTGGGCCCAAAACCATATCCATAAAGTCCAATATAATTAAATGGGCCTTTAATATTTTAATTGGGCCTAAATTGTTTTCTTGGCAAATAAGGGTGATTCCTTAAATGGGCTTTGGTATTTTGGTTTGACCCATATTGACCAAGTCCATGCCTTAAGAAATTAATTGAAAGCCCATTGGACTTTAATTAAATTGACATTGGATGTTAATTGGGCTTTGAGACCCGTAAATATTAGATTTAGAATCTAAGTCGCAAAAGGCTCATTAAAAAGTGTAATTATTTAATTTAGAATTAAATAAAGAATTAGTATTAAATACAAATTAAATTGGATTTAATATTGTAGTTTAATATAATTCAAGAATTCATACTTTGAGTACTTATTCTTAAAACGAGTCGGACTCGCGCAAAATCAAATCGTTGTTTGAACATTGGATGGTCATTAATTTCAGATTAATTAATTGGATTAGATTGATTGATAACATGCTTTGTGTGAATACATGGATGTGATGTATGAATAATGTATATCGGATAGATATTAGATGGGTGAGGGCAATTTTGGAAATTGTTGTAATAAATTTAGAATTTATTAATTGGACCTGCGTGTCGAGCCTATTACCTCTTGACTCTTTGTATTTCTCTTCTCACCTATTCCCCTCAATGTAAATGAGGTTTCTTTAGAAGTGTTATGTAATTGGGTAGAAGTAAGATTTGTGCTAGGAATGGAGAGATTTGTTCTAGGAACAAAGTGTGTTAAATATCCATCCGCATATCATTATTAATTTTATTACGCGCCTTATTATGTTTTTAGAATGCATGTTTAAGGGTGTATGATGAGACCTAATCAAAGATAATTAATTGGTTGCCAATTACACGAAAAACTCTCAAAAAATATTAATCGTTTTCCTTCCATTGAGTGATTCTTATTCAAGATCCAAGATTGGCACTGGTTTGTTGGCCAAAGTCAAGGCCTTTGTCCATCGCGGATGTGTTTGAATCATGAAGGCTTTATTCCATATCGCATGTCTTGTCCAATTTGTGATTTGTTGGCCAAAGTCAAGATCACTTCTTGTCCAACGACATCGATTACGAAGCTTTCCAAAGTCAATGGGTCCCGCTTAACTGGAATTATTAAGTTTGTTGTGCCAAAGCCAATGCTTAATTGATTCAGAGGAAAAAGGTTAGGCAATATATTGGATATATTGGCATATATAATATATATGTTTCGGACTTTGATGTCAACCTACTGGATCTAGGAATTGGATGAGATCCAATTGATCTTAGAGATCTACCTAGTTAAATATCATACAGCTTATTGGCCAAAGTCAAGGTTGTGTGTTATTTAACGGGATCCTAGCCCACTAGGAAACAAGGTTTCCCGAGTACTCAACAGAGGGTTAGAGGCTCGCCGAAAAATAGTGGGAGGCAAGTATTAAATTTGCAATTTCGTTTAGATACTTGCCAATACGTGCTCATTTCAATTTTTCATCATTACTCGAATAAATATTAGTTGGACTAATATTTAATCGTTGTTTTAATTAAAACAGTTGGACTGTATTCAAACTACTTCAATTATAGTTGATTATATAATTGGATTATAGTAATCAATATATTTGAATTTAACCAATTAAATTATAGTTGATTATATAGTTAGACTATAGTAATCATTATATTAAATAGTACCTGAAATCGTTGATTGGATAGTTGGACTATAGCAATCAAGATAATTGAAAGATTAGTGTTTAAAATATAATCCTGGGTAAAATGTCTTTAAACGGCTTTAATTTTCAGATTGGGAATAAAACCTCAGGATAGTCCTGGGAACTGAGAAGTTACTTTATTTGACAGAGAAACCTCTTGGGCCTAAGCCCGGAGTTGAGCAAATAGTAGAACATGATTTTTGGAAGATTCATGTGATGATAACTTAAAGTGCTCAATCCATTATGCTTTCTGCAATGACACTTTAATTCCGTCATCAGAATTAAGGATTAGATCATTGTAACATGATGTTGAAATTAAAGATCTTCATAGATCTATTCTTAGATCTTAGAAGTACGAATTGTAAATAGAAGCTCTTACGCTCGCATATGTCAGAGGGTACATCTTTCGAGCACTAGGTGTCGCAGATGATTGCTGACATCGATCAGCTAGGTTAGCAGGGCATTACCTACGTGGCCGAGACTACCAAGATTTGATCTTATAGCCTCTACCCGATAGCTGGGGCAGGTTCATTATGAACCAAGAGTAAATTCTTGGAGAATTGATGGCTATGCTCAAAGAGGCAGAGCTAAAGCTTCTAAAAGGGTAAATACACCATCATCACAGTCTTCTAGGAAGACAAAGGACATAGCCTAGATGTCTGCCTAAACTGTGGCAAACGGGGTCACTTGATGCGTGACTGCCGTATGGACAAAGCAGACATGAAGTAAGTAAAAGCGGGGCAAGGCTCCGGCTTTAAGTATGTTTTTCAAAAACATGTTCGCTATTAGTTTCAAAATTGGATTTTGATACTAGATGTGGTACATAAATATGTACTGTTGTGCAGAATCTGCTGATAAGCAGGATACTGACTTCAGTTGAGATTTATCTGCGAATCGGAAACGGGAAGAGAGTCGCTGTTTTAACCGTAGAAACCTAAGTTTAGGAACTACCCTTCGGGTGTGTACTTAAATTAGGAAACTGTTAAAATGTAACTAGTTTGACTAGAAACATTATCTCTATATCAGAGTATAACTCGTTGCGAGTATACCTTTATATTCTAGAACACTAAAGTGTTTCATTTTATAAAGATGATATTGAGATAAGCACATTAGATGTGAATAACAATATTTATATTTTGAATATAAATGAATCTCAAACATATAAAATGACAAACAAATAGCTCAAACTGAAATAATCAGTTGAGACTTATATGTGGCATTGTTGTCTGGGACACATTAAACAAGACTCGTATATCCACACTTTTGAAGAGTGGATACTAGGACGGATTTGATTCTATTCAAATAATGTCTACGAATCTAGTTTATTAGGGAAAATGCCTAAAATACCTTTTACTTGGTAAAAGTGTAAGTGCCACCGATCTGTTAGCCCTCGTTCATAGTGACGCAAGTAGGCCCATATCTAGCTAGGCTAGAGGTGGATATGAACACTTCGTTACCTTTACGGATGTGGCATCAAGTTTATGGTTATGTGTTTCTATAGAAACACGAATTGGAAACTTTTAGAGTTTCGAAACGAAGTAGACAAACAGATCGGCTAAAGTATTAAACCATCACGGTTGGACCTTGATGAAAATACTTAAGCAATAAGTTTCTCAATTACTTGAAAGAGTATAGTATTCTTTCAATGAGGACTCTGTTGGACAGTTATGACCCATAGCGTCATTATTTGTACAGATCATTGTGTTGTTGTACAAATAAACTATGTGACAAAGGAAATTTCTCTCTTATCATTTGTGATTAGATAACTAAGATGTATAAATGATAGGAGGTCCTTATGATTAGTTCCTGGATTGAGATGATATGAGACAATATCAATCCACGAAGGTTTAATCATTAAATATCTCTAGTCGTAGTATTATCGAGATTGGACAACGATAATGCGGAATAGACTAGTATTACACTTGTGCGCGTTTTGAGGGCATAACGGCATAGTTCTCATATATTTGGGTATAGGATACTCATGCAAGTGTAATATGAGGTTGTGTTTTACCTATGGTACGGAAAATAGCTTCACTCTGGATAGACCCCTCGGAATTCCATTGGTAGTATTACTATGTGTCTATGGAAGTCCAAATCAGGGTAGGTGTATTTGGTCTTAACCTGAGACTTGCACCGCTAATACTTGCGACAATCATTGTACTTTGGTTTTGGTCATCCAGGGCTTTAACAGGTTCTATGTACGCCTCTGCTGGGTATATTAAGAATCGTAGTGTATTGGGTGTGATGTCGAGATGGAAGTATCACTCCAGTAATAGTGGAGATGATGATCACTTAGGATACGGAACTCGTTTGCTTATATGCTGTAGCTATCGGGATATTATGACTAGGTCATATTTATCTGATCATAGAGACTAGTTACTAGAGATTCGATATGTACTTCGTACGGGGCAGACATAAATTCAGCCCCAAGCCTTGCACGTGACATCCGATACTGGATTGAAATACGCAATACTACGTATACTACGCCTCATATAGATCACATATTCCAGTAAGAATATTTCTGGAGAATTGGGTAGGCATGATGCTTTGTTAGAAGCCAACCATATCTTGTAAATCGATAAAAATTTAGTACTAGGTACTTACATGTTCGGATAGTCCGACAACCAAATTTACTGCCAACATATCCGGGGATCTCATGGGTCGCTTCCCGAAGATTCACCGATGATGTATGTGTTGGATAATTATGACCCATAGCGTCACTATTTGTACAGATCATGGTGTTGTTTTACAAATTAACTATGTGACAAAGGAGATTGCTCTCTTATCATATGTGATTAGATCACCAAGATGTATAAATGATAGGAGGTCCTTATGATTTGTTCCTGGATTGAGAATGATATGAGACAGTATCAGTCTACGAAGGATAAATCATTAAATATCCCTAGTCAGAGTATTATCGAGATTGGACATCTTTAAATGCGTAAAAGACTAGTATTAAACTTGTGCGCAATGTGAGGGCACAAACGACATAGTTCTCATATATTTGGGTATAGGATACTCATGCAAGTGTAATATGAGGTTGTGTTTTACCGATGGTATGGGAAACAGCTTCGCTCTGGATAGACCCCCTCGGAATTCCATTGGTAGTATGACTATGTGTCTATAGAAGTCCGAAATCAGGGTAGGTGTATTTGGTCTTAACCAGAGACTTGCACCGCTAATACTTGCGACAATCAATATACTTTGGTTTTGGTCGTCCAGGGCTTTAACAGGTTCTGTGTACGCCTCTGCTGGGTATATTGAGAATCGTAGTGTGTTGGGTGTGATGTCAAGACGGAAGTATCACTCTAGTCATATGGAGATGATGATCGCGTATGGATACAGAACTGGTTCTCTAAAAGGTTGCAACCATCGGGATAATATGACTTGGTCATGATTATCCGATAATAAAGAGACTAGTTGCTAGTAATCCGATATATGATTCGTATGGGGCAGACACTGTACCAGCCCCAGACCTTACATGTGATCATCTGATACTGGATCGAAATACGCAATACTACTTATACTACGCCTGATATAGATCAGCTTATTCCTGTAAGCATTTTTCTGGAGAATTGGGTAGGCATGGCGCTTTGCTAGAAGCCAACCTTGTCTTGTAAATCGGTACAAACGTAGTACGAGGTACTTACGTGTTTAGATAGTCCGACGACCGGATTTACTGCCAACATATTCGGGGATCTCATGGGTCGCTTCCCGAAGATTCACCGATGACTTATGACTCGCACTTTTATTAATCTGGGATTAATTAATCATGAGAGAGAAAATTAATCTGGGATTAATTGCAGAGATATTTTATCTGGGATAAAATATCATTAAAAGATAGATAATGATTAATTTGGAATTAATCGATAAAATAATACATTCGATATGTTATACGAAATTGGATTTCGACGCGGAATTAAAATTAGATTTTAATTCGGGCAAACGAATTAATTTAGAATTAATTCGTTAACGACGTGAATAGTGATTTCGTAAGGCATAATCATTTAATTACGTCGCAACGGAAAATTCGTTAATTTGGAATTAGCGAACCCGAGCCCGATATTGTTTGCGAGCGCATTCGCATTTCAAATTCGAGTGCGGCACGCAAGTCACATCAAGCGTCAAATCGCTAGTCGCATCAAGCGTCAAATCATTAGTCACTTTGAGTGATGTGACAACTTGTCACTTGATTGATTGAGTGATGTGACTTGATGGAAGTGGTTGGAAAGCTTTTTGAAAGCTTGATTGACATATATTTTTATTTTATGTTTTGGTATATGTTGAATTGATTTTAGAAATCAATTAAGATTTACACATTTCCATCTCTCTCTCACTTCTTCTCTTTCTTCTTCCTCACACACGCCCACAGTGGGCTGTATTTCCTTTTCTGTTCTGGTTTGACCGAGAGCTAAATGAGAGGTAAAGAGTGATTTTTGTGGCAAAAATCAAGGGTGCTAGCACACATCGGAGTCTTGCGAAGGTGATAGGGAAACCCACCCGTGGGCTTGGAATACCGTTCGAGAAGCTTGGAGCTTGATGGAGCTCACCCAAAGCCGAAAATGGTGGAGACCAGTAGCTCACTGCCGAGAGGACCAAATGGCAGAAAACAAATTTTGTTGTCCACCGCAACGCTCAACCGATCGATGTAAGTATTTCACGATTTCCTCGATTGTATTCACACGTTGTTTTATGCTTGATTATTCGATCCTCGGGACCGTAGAACTCCAAAAATGGTATCAGAGCGGATTAAAAGCATGAAATTTGATTTAGGGCTTAAAATTGGGCAAATTGTATTTGAGCATGATTTAATGAAATTGGATGATTTAGTATGCTTAAATGTTGTTGAATTGAAGATTGATTGGATCAATTTCAAGAAATTGTGTTTGGAACATTTTCCCCAATTTTTGGAGGCTTGGCCGAATTGATGAATAGCCATAATGTCTTGGAATTTTGTTTTTTGATTCATTGGATGACTTGAAAACAATTGGGAATGTGGATTTAATGTTAATTTGGATTTAATTGGATTGAATTTGAATTGGACATAAAATTCCCCTCCAAAGCCGAGAGCAATATAGCATGAATGGGTTTGATTTTTGTTAAATTGTGTTGGACATGATTTAATGTTAATTGAGCATAATTAATTGTGTAAATTGATGTTTTAGAAATGTTAATTTGGGTGATTAATTATGTTATACACTTTATGTAATTAAATTGTGTAATTGGATTTTTGTGATTTAATTATGTTGGGCCTATTTTGTATAATTGGGCTTGTAATGTTGTAAATGGGCTTATTGGGCTTGGTTGTACCAAGTTAAGTTTAGGCTAAATTGGGTGGATCCAATTGGGCCCAAAACCAATTCCATAAAGCCCAAATGCGACTAATGGACCTTAATTATTTTAATTGGGCCTAATGGGCTTAAATTGATTTATGGGCTTATGGGGTAACTCCTTGATTGGATTTTGGTTATTGGGTTTTACCCGAGTTGACCAAAAGTCCACGCCTTAAGAAATTAATTAAAAGCCCATTGGACTTTAATTAAATTAACGTTGGACGTTAATCGGGCTTTGAGACCCGTAACGATTAAATTGGGAATTTAAGTCCTAAAGGTTTATTAATAAAGTGTAATATTTAATTTGGAATTAAATAGTGAATTAGTATTAAATACAAATTGAATTGGATTTAATTTTGCAGTTTAATTTAATTCAAGAATTCGTACTTTGAGTACTTATTCGCAAAACGAGTTTGACTCGCGCAAAATCAAATCGTTGTTTGAACATTGGATGATCACTAATTATCAAATTAATTAATTTGATTAGATTGATTGATAACATGCTTGTGTGAATACATGGTTGCGATGTATGAATAGTGTATATCGGATGGATATTAGATGGGTGGGGCAATTTTAGAAATTGTTTTAATAAATTTGGAATTTATTAATTGGACCTGCGTGTCCAGCCTTATTACCTCCTTACTCTTTGTATTCTCTTCTCACCTATTCCCCTCAATGTAAATGAGGTTTCTTTAGAAGTGTAGTGTAACGGGTAGAAGTAAATACTTGTGCTAGCGGGAGAGAGGAAATGGAGAGATTTGATCTAGGATCAATGTGTAAAGTATCCATCCGCATATCATTATTATATTTATTTACTCGCCTTATTATGTGTTCAGAATGCATGTTTAAGGGTGTATGATGACGAGACCTTAACAAAGATAATAAATTGGTTGCCAATTTGCACTCGAAAAACCCTCGCAAAATATTAAGCGGTTTTCCTTCCATTGAGTGATTTTTAATCAAGATCCGAGACTGGCATTGGTTTGTTGGCCAAAGTCAAGACCTTTGTCCGTCGAGGATGTGTTTGAATCATGAAGGCTTTGTTACATATTGGTGTCTTGTCCAAGTTGTGGTTTGTTGGCCAAAATCAATACCACTTCTTGTCCATCGACATTGATTACGAAGCTTTCCATGGTCAATGGGTCACGCTTAACTGGGATCACTAAGTTTGTTGTGCCAAAGCTAAGGCTTAGTTGATTCAGAAGAAAAAGGTTAGGCAATATATTGGATATATTGGCATATATAAGATATATGTTTCGGACTTGGATGTCCCCCTACTGAATCTAGGAGTTGGATTGGATCCAATTGATCTTAGAGATCTACCTAGTTAATTAGCATACAATTTATTGGCCAAAGTCAAGATTGTGTGATATTTAACGGGATCCTAGCCCGCTAGGAAACACGGTTTCCCGAGTACTCGACAGAAGGTTAGAGGCTCGCCGAAAAATAGTGGGAGGCAAGAATTGAATTTGCAATATTCGTTTAATTACTTGCCATACGTGCTCAAACAAATATCATTCGTCAAATAAATTAAATGTTAGTTGGACTAATATTGAATCGTCATTTTAATAAACAGTTGGACTGTATTCAATCTATTAAATTATAGTTGATTAAATAGTTGGACTATAATAATAATTATAATAAATAGTACCTAGATCGTTGATTAAATAGTTGAACTATTAGAATCAAGATAAAATTTAAAAATTGACATTTAAAACATAATCCTAGGGAAAATGTATTTAAATGGTTTAATTTTCAAATTTGGAATAATTTCAGGATAGTCCTGGAAACTAATAAGTTACTTTATTTAATAAAATAACTTATTAGGCCTTAACCCGGAGTTAAACAAATAGTAGAGCATAATATTTGGAAGATTTATGTGATGATAACTTTAGTGCTTAATCCATTTAGCTTGTCGCAGTAGACTCCTTAATTTCTTTATCAGAACTAAGGATCAGATCCTTAAAGTATGAAAATTGAAATTGAAGGATCTATTTCATAGATCTATTCCTAGATTTTGAAAAACTAAATTGCAATAGTTAACTCTTGGAGAGTTAATGACTATTCTCAAGGAGATAAAGTCAAACTTTGTAATTAGGCAAGTAGCGCAAGGCGCACCTTACTTCAATATTCTAGAAACCCAAGGCTTGGCCAAAGGCTACTGGAATATGAAAAGGGCAAAGGCAATATCATTATAATCTTCTGGGAAGATAAAGGACATATCCCAAAATGTCTGCCTAAAATGTAGCAAACGGGATCGCGGAAGCGTGACTGCCGTTTGGACAAAACAGACATGAAGCAACTGAAGATGAGCAAGGCTCTGACTTCAAATATATTTGTCATAAAATATGTTCGCTACTAGTATTAAAATTGGATTTTAAATACTTCGTGTGATACATAAATATATACTGATGTTCAGAATCTGCTATGAACAGGATACTGACTTCAGATTGAGATTTAATCTGCGAATTGGAAACGGGACGAAAGTCGTTGTTTTAACCGTAGATACCTAATTTTAGGAACTACCCTCGGGTGTGTACCTAAATTTGGAAACTATTATAATGTAACTAGTTTGACTAGAAACATTATCTCTGTATCAGTGTATAATCCGTTGCGGATTTACCTTTATATTCTAAAACACTAAAGTGTTTCATTATATAAAGATGATATTGAGATAAACACATTAGATGTGAATAACAGAATTTATATTTTGAATATAAATAAATATCAAACGTGTAACATGACAAACAAATAGCTCGAACTGATTTGATCAGAAGAAACTAATTTGTGGCATTGTTGTCTGGGATACAATTAAACAAGACTTGTATATCCACACTTTCGAAGAGTGGGTACTCTGACTGATTTGATTCTACTCAAAAAAGGTTTACGAATCTAGTTTATTAGGAAAAGTGCCTAAAACACATTTACTTGGTAAAAGTGTTAATGCGACCGATCTGTTAGCCCTAGTTCATAGTGAAGCAAGTGGGCCCATGTCTAGCTAGGCTAGAGGTGGATATGAATGTTTCGTGACCTTTACGGATGTGGCATCGCGTTATGGTTATGTGTTTCTTTTGAAGAACATAAATTGGAAACTTTTAGAGTTTCGACAGGAAATAGACAAACAGATCGGCTAAAGTATTAAACCATCACGGTTAGACCATGATGAAAATACTTAAGCAATAAGTTTCAAATATACTTGAAAGAGTATAGTATTCTTTCAATGAGGACTCCTCCCTGAACACGTAAATCTGACAGTGTGTCCAAACAGAGAAACCGAATTTTATTGGACATGATAAGGTTAATCATAAGTCGCTCTGAGCTACCATTTCCTTCAAAGGGATAAGCTTTAACAGTGCAAGAACTTATTTAGAATAAGGTTCCATAAAAATCTGTTTGACAGATATCATATTAGATATGAACAGGAAAGAAATCGGGTTTCTCAATCCTGAAAATTTGGGAATGCTAGGCATATGTTTGGATGATACCAAACTAAAACCCAAATTGGATAAGTGCCGAATTGTGGGTTATCCTAGGGATACCAAAGTATAGTACTTATACAAATCACAAGAGAACAATTTAATTGTTGCTCACCATGCCGTCTTCCTAAGAGGAATACCGATATGCAGTGGCAAGTGGGAGGATAGTAAAACTCGATGAAAATCAGAGTAATACTATTCCAGGCACCAAGTCCTTAATGGAACACTAATAGTTCATCAATGATGAAACTATACCAATAATCTTCGAATACACAAGAACCGCGTAGGTCGGAGAGAGTCAGAAAACAACCTGAGGTATGGGTTTCTGATCTCACCTCATAAAGATGTTAATCTTATTGAGGTATACCAACTGACTACGTATAAGGAAGTGATACAAGGTATCGACTCCCAAATTATGGCAAAGTGTCATGAGTTCGAAACGGATTCCATGTAAATCAACTATGTTTAGACACGAGTTGATGTACCACAATGACTTATGCCTATTGGTACTTTATAAGTCTTCAAGGAAGACGTACATGGAAGACAACATACCAATGTACTAAGCTAGGCTTGTAGCGAAAAGGTATCGTTATCAACTTTGTGTTGATTACAAAGAAATCTTTTAACTGTTGCCACGGTAAATCCATTTGGATAATGCTTGCTAATGCTGCATGTTTCATTTATGAAATGTGGCAGCTGAATGCCAAAACCGCTTTCCTTAACGGAAACCTTTTGGAGGATGTTTACAACAACCTGTCGGTTTTGTCGTATCAAAACTAGCAAACAAGGTTTGCAGATTATTCGATCCATGTTTGGATTGAAGCACGCATTAGGTTCTTAGAATTATCTTTTTGATGTAATCATAATGGAGTATGATTTAATTCAAAACGAAAATGATTCTTGTGTATATAAGGAGATTAGTGGGAGCGCACTGACAATAAATGTCCTATAAAATAATGATAATAAATCATTTCTTGGAAATGATATTCCCATAATAATCGATGAAATCTTGGCTTTCGAGAAAATTCTCCGTAGAATTCTTGGGAGTAACAACTTTTATTCTAGGAATAAAGATCTACTGGGATAGATTTAAAGTTGTTAACACTCTCCGAGAAATCGTACATTGAAAAATGTACGCGACCTGGTGACTCATACACTTTGAGCATATGGATTCACAAACAGGCAATCCAAGTGATAGTCACTGGATTAATGTTAAGAACATCCGATTAGTATCTTAATGATCTAAGGATGATGTCTTAATCTATGGAGAATGAGAACTTGAAGAGACTATGATCACTGCAGCAAGTTTCCTAACCGATATAACGACTATAAGTAGCAAAACAGTACTATACAGTTTGAACAACGGTACAGTGAGCTGGAAATCTTCCAAGCAAGATACTGTTACCGAATAAACAACAAATACGTGTTATTGCTACAGCTGAGGCAGCAATAGAAGCCATTTAGGTCGATAATAAATCTAATTAGATTAGATATAGTTCTATTAGCAGCTAAGCTAGGCGTCAACATAGGCTAAAGAATTAATGGTCTCATCAACGATCCAGATACATACTTCGATATTCATCTGATTCGTTCGGATCATACATTTTGGCGATGTGATGATCAAATAAATCACATCAGATGATAATCATGAAAATTCGCTGACGAAAGCCTTTTCTCAGCAGTTTGAGCCAACCGTATAATTTCGGGTGTTAGACACTCGAGTGATTGGCTATAGGCCAAGTGGGAGATTGTTGGACAATTATGACCCATAGCATCACTATTTGTACATATCATGGTGTTGTTGTACAAATTAACTATGTGACAAAGGAGATTGCTCTCTTATCATTTGTGATTAGATCACCAATATGCATAAATGATAGGAGGTACTTATGATTTGTTCCTGGATTGAGAATGATATGAGACAGTATCAGTCCACGAAGGATAAATCATTAAATATCCCTAGTCAGAGTATTATCGAGATTGGACTTTGATAAATGCGTAAAAGACTAGTATTACACTTGTGCGCGTTGTGAGGGCAAAAATGGCATAGTTCTCATATATTTGGGTATATGATACTCATGCAAGTGTAATAGGAGGTTGTGTTTTACCGATGGTACGGGAAACAGCTTCGCTCTGGATAGACCCCCTCGGAATTCCTTTGGGTAGTATGACTATGAGTCTATGGAAATCCAAAATCAGGGTAGGTGTATTTGGTCTTAACCTGAGACTTGCACCGCTAATACGTGCGACAATCAATATACTTTGGTTTTGGTCGTCCAGGGATTTAACAGGTTCTGTGTACGCCTCTGCTGGGTATATTGAGAATCATAGTGTGTTGGGTGTGATGTCAAGACAGAAGTATCACTCCAGTCATATGGAGATGATGATCGCGTAGGGATACAGAACTGGTTCTCTAAAGGGTTGCATCCATCGGGATAATATGAGTTGGTCATGATTATCCGATAATACACTGTACCAGCCCCAGGCCTTGCATGTGATCATCTGATACTGGATCGAAAAATGCAATATTACGTATACTACGCCTGATATAGATCAAATTATTCATGTAAGCATGTTTCTAGAGAATTGGGTAGGCATGGCGCTTTGCTAGAAGCCAACCTTGTCTTGTAAATCGGTACAAATGTAGTACGAGGTACTTACGTGTTCGGATAGTCCGACGACCCGATTTACTGCCAATATATCCGGGGATCTCATGGGTCACTTCTCGAAGATTCACCGATGACGTATGACTCGCACTTTTATTAATTTGGGATTAATTAATCATGAGAGAGAAAATTAATCTGGGATTAATTGCGAAGATATTTTATCTGGGATAAAATATCATTAAAATAGAGATAACGATTAATTTGGAATTAATCGATAAAATACTATATTCGATATATTATACGAAATTGGATTTCGACGTGGAATTAAAATTATATTTTAATTCGGGTAAACGAATTAATTTAGAATTAATTCGTTAGCGACATGAATAGTGATTTCGCTAGGCATAATCATTTAATTACGTCGCAATGAAAAATTCATTAATTTGGAATTAGCAAACCCGAGCCCGCGATTGTTTGCGAGTGCATTCGCATTTCGAATTCGAGTGCGGCACGCAAGTCACATCAAGTGTCAAATCGCTAGTCGCATCAAGCCTCAAATCATTAGTAACTTTGAGTGATTTGACAACTTGTCACTTGATTGATTGAGTTATGTGACTTGATGGAAGTGGTTGGAAAGCTTTTTGAAAGCTTGATTGACATATATTATTATTTTATGTTTTGGTATATGTTGAATTGATTTTAGAAATCAATTAAGATTTACACATTTCCATCTCTCTCTCACTTCTTCTCTTTCTTCTTCTCACACACGCCCACAGTGGGCTATATTTCCTTTTCTATTCTGGTTTGACCGAGAGTTAAAGGAGAGGTAAAAAGTGATTTTTGTGGCAAAAATCAAGGGTGCTAGCACACATCGGAGTCCTGCGAAGGTGATAGGGAAACCCACCCGTGGGCTTGGAATACCGTTCGAGAATCTTGGAGCTTGATGGAGCTCACCCAAAGCCGAAAACGGTGGAGACCATCAGCTCATTGCCGAGAGGACCAAAGGGCAGAAAAGAAATTTTGTTGTCCACCGCAACACTCAAGCGATCGATGTAAGTATTCCGTGACTTCCTCGATTGTATTCACACGTTGTTTTATGCTTGATTATTCGATCCTCGGGACCGTAGAACTCCAACAGTATGACTCACACTTTATTAATCTGGGATTAATTAAATGAGAGAGATAAAATTAATCTAGGATTAATTACGGAGATATTTTATCTGGGATAAAATATTATTAAAAGAGAGAAAATGATTAATTTGGAATTAATCGATAAATATATATTCGATATATTATACGAAATTGGATTTCGACGCGGAATTAAAATTAGATTTTAATTCGGGCGAACGAGTTAATTTAGAATTAATTCGTTAGCGATGTGAATAGTAATTTTTCTAGGCAAATTTATTTAATTTAATTAGATTTAATTTCGTCGCAACGGAAAATTCGTTAATTTGGAATTAGCGAACCCGAGCCCGGGAGTGTTTGCGGGCGCACTCGCATTGCGAATTTAAGTGCGGCTCACAAGTCACATCTAGCGTCAAATCACTAGTCAATCAAGTGATGGAAGTCACATCACTTTGAGTGAAGTGATGTCTAGTCACTTTTGATGTGAATAGTTGATGGAAGTGGTTGGAAAGTATTAATTGCTTTTGGCTCCAAAATTGTGATTGACTTTTTGGAAAAGGTTTTTTCAATTTTGGATTTGATAAAAGTGTATTAGATACACATTTACCACCAACCAACACAATCTTCATCTCTCTCATTCTTCCTCTCTCTCTCACGGCCTTGGGCCTTATTTTCTTCTTCCATTTTTGGCACAATGCCGAGAACAAGGAGAAGCAATAGGAAGTTTTGCGGCAAAATTTCCGGAGTGCTGGCACACTTTAGAGTCTTGCGAAGGTGATAGGGAACCGCACCCGTGAGCATGGAATCACAGAAAGCTTGGAGCTTGCAGGGATTACCATTGCCGAATCATGGAGCTCAAAAACTGTCACTGCCGAATGCACCTTGGAGGAGAACTTGAAGTTTTTGTGTTCGTCACATCGCTTAACTGATCATTGTAAGTATTGTGTAACTTCATTGTTATATTCATATGTATGTTTCATCACTTTAATCGATCCTCGGGACTTAGAGAAACCCAACAATGGTATCAGAGCTAGTTAAAAGCATGAAACTTGATTTAGGGTTAAAATCGGGTAAATTGCATTTGATCATGATTTGATGAAATTTGATGATTGAGTATGCTTAAATGATGGTTAATTGAAGTTGATTGGATCAATTTCATGAAATATTGTGTGGAACTATTTTGCCCAAAATATTGGCTTGGCGAGAGAATATCATAGCCCTAAATGTCTTGGATTTTTTTATTTTTGATTCATTGGATGACTTGAAATCAATTGGGAATGTTAATTTAATGTTGAATTGGATTTAATTGGATTGAATTCGAATCGGACATAAAAATCCCCACAAAGCCGAGACTTGAAGCATGGTAAATGGGTTTGATTTTTGATAAATTGTGTTGGACACTAATTTTTTATAATGAGCATGATTAATTAAGCTAATTAGTGTTTTGGAAATATTGATTTGGGTAATTAATTATGCTATACACTTTTTTTAATTAAATATGAAATTTGGAATTTTTGTAGTTTAATTAAATGGGCTCAAATTGGATTTGGGCTTGAAAAGTTGTTATTGGGCTTTAATGGGCTTGGTTGTACCAAGATGGGTTTAGGCTAAATTGGTTGGATCCAATTGGGCCCAAAACCATATCCATAAAGTCCAATTATGACTTAATGGACTTAATTTATTAATGGGGCTTAATGGGCCTAAATTGGTTTCTAGGCATATAAGGGTGATTCCTTTAAATGAGCTTTAGACTTTGGGTTTGACCCAAGTTGACCAAAAGTCCATGCCTTAAGAAATTAATTAAAAGCCCATTGGACATTAATTAAATTAACATTGGATGTTAATCGGGCTTTGAGACCCGTAACGATTAGATTTGGAATCTAAGTCGCAAAGGTTTATTAATAAAATGTAATATTTAATTTGGAATTAAATAGATGAATTAGTATTAAATACATATTAAATTGGATTTTATGTTGTAGTTTAATATAATTCAAGAATTCGTACTTTGAGTACTTATTCACAAAACGCGTTTGACTCGCGCAAAATCAAATCGTTGTTTGAACATTGGATGGTCACTAATATCAGATTAATTAATTGGATTAGATTGATTGATAACATGCTTGTGTGAATACATGGTTGCAATGCATGAATAATGTATATCGGATGGATATTAGATGGGTGGGGCAATTTTGGAAATTGTTGTAATAAATTTAGAATTTATTAATTGGACCTGCGTGTCCAGCCTATTACCTCCTTACTCTGTGTATTTCTCTTCTCACCTATTCCCCTCAATGTAAATGAGGTTTCTTTAGAAGTGTTATGTAACAGGTAGAAGTAATACTTGTGCTAGCGGGAGGAGGAAATGGAGAGATTTGATCTAGGATCAATGTGTTAAGTATCCATCCGCATATCATTATTATTTTATTTATATGCGCCTTATTATGTGTTTAGAATGCATGTTTAAGGGTGTATGATGATGAGACCTTAACAAAGAAAATAAATTGGTTGCCAAGTTGCACGCGAAAAAACCCTCACAAAATATTAAGCGTTTTCCCTTCAATTGGGTGATTCTTACTCAAGATCCAAGACTGGCATTGGTTTGTTGGCCAAAGTCAAGACCTTTGTCCGTCGAGGATGTGTTTGAATCATGAAGGCTTTGTTCCATATTGGTGTCTTGTCCAAGTTGTGATTTGTTGGCCAAAGTCAAGATCACTTCTTGTCCATCGACATTGATTACGAAGCTTTCCATGGTCAATGGGTTCCGCTTAACTGAGATCACTAAGTTTGTTGTGCCAAAGCCAAGGCTTAGTTGATTCAGAGGAAAAAGGTTAGGCAATATATTGGATGTATTGGCATATATAAGATATATATTTCGGACTTGGATGTCCCTCTACTGGATCTAGGAATTGGATGGGATCCAATTGATCTTAGAGATCAACCTAGTTAATTATCATACAATTTTTTGGCCAAAGTCAAGATTGTGTGCTATTTAACGGGATCCTAGCCCACTAGGAAACACGGTTTCCCGAGTACTCGACAGAGGGTTAGAGGCTCGCCGAAAAATAGTGGGAGGCAAGTATTAAATTTGCAATATTCGTTTAATAACTTGCCAAACGCGCTCAAATCAAATATCAATCGTCGTTAAATAAATTATTTATTAGTTGGACTAATATTTAATAGTTGTTTTAATAAAACAGTTGGACTGTATTCAAACTAATTCATTATAGTTGATTATATAATTGGATTATAGTAATCAATATATTGAATTAACCATTTCAATTAATTGTTGATTTTATAATTGGAATATAGTAATCAATATAATTAAATTTAAACTATTAAATTATAGTTGATTATATAGTTAGACTATAGTAATCATATAATATATAGTACCTAAAATCGTTGATTAAATAGTTGGACTATTAGAATCAAGATAAAATGAAAGATTAGTGTTTAAAACATAATCCTGGGTGAAAAATATTTTAAACGACTTTAATTTTCAAATTGGAATAAAATTCAGGATATTCCTGAAAACTAATAAATTACTTTATTTGATAAAATAACATATTAGGCCTAAGCCAGGAGTTAAGCAAATAGTAGAGCATGATATTTGGAATATTCATGTGATGATAACTTGAGTGCTTAAACAAATAAGCTTGCCAAATAGACTCCTTAATTTCTTAATCAGAACTAAGGATTAGATCTTTAAAGTATGATAATGAAATTGAAGGATCTTCGTAGATCTATTCTTAGATCTTTGAAGTACTAAATTGCAATAGTAAACTCTTGGAGAGTTAATGGCTATACTCAATGAGTCAAAGCCAAAGTTTGCAATAAGGCAAGAAGCGCAAGGCGCATCTTATTTCGACATTCTAGAAGGCCTAGGCTAGACCGAAGGCTTCTGGAGTATGGAAAAGGGCAAAGACAAAATCATTATAATTTTCTAGGAAGACAAATGACATATCCCAAAATGTCTGTCTAAATTATGGCAAACGGGATCGCGGAAGTGTGACTGCCGTTTGGAACAAGCAGACATGAAGGAATTGAAGAGGGGCAAGGCTCTAGTTTCAAAAATCTTTGTCATAAATAAATGTTCGCTACTAGTATTAAAATTGGATTTTGATACTGGATGTGGTACATATATATGTACTGGTGTGCAGAATCTGCGGAGAGAAGGATACTGACTTCAGATGAGATTTATCTGCGAATTGAAAACGGGATGAAAGTCGTTGTTTTAACCGTAGATACCTAAGTTTAGGAACTACCCTTCGGGTGTGTACTTAAATTAGGAAACTGTTAAAATGTAACTAGTTTGACTAGATACATTATCTCTATACCAGGGTTTAACCCGTTGCGGGTATACCTTTATATTCTAGAACACTAAAGTGTTTTATTTTATAAAGATGATATTGAGATAAACACATTAGATGTGAATAACAGTATTTATATTTTGAATATAAACAAAATCCCAAACGTATAAACATGACAAACAAATAGCTCAAAACTGAATAAATCAGTTGAAACTTATATTGTGGCATTGTTGTCTGGGACACAATTAAACAAGACTCGTATATCCACACTTTCGAATAGTGGGTACTAGGACATATTTGATTCTAATCAAATAAAGTCTACGAATCTAGTTTATTGGGCAAAGTGCCTAAAACACTATTTACTTGGTAAAAATGCAAATGCCACCGATCTGAAAGCCCTAGTTCATAGTGAAGTAAGTGGGCCTATGTCTAGCTAGGCTACAGGTGGATATGAATGTTTCGTGACCTTTACGGATGTGGCATCGCGTTATGCTTATGTGTTTTTTTTGAAACGCGAATCGGAAACTTTAAAGTTTCGACACGAAGTAGACAAACAGATCGGCTAAAGTATTAATCAGTCACGGTTAGACCATGATGAAAATACTTAAGCAATAAGTTTCTCAAATACTTAAAAGAGTATAGTATTCTTTCAATAAGGACTCATTCCGGAACACGTCAATTTGACGATGTGTCCGAACAGAGAAACCGAATTTTGGTAGACATGATATGGTTAATCATGAGTCGCTCTGAGCTACCATTTCCTTCAACGGATAAGCATTAACAGTGCAAAACTTATTTAGAATAAGGTTCCATAAAAATCTGTTTGACAGAATTCATATTAGATATGAACAGGAAAGAAACCGGGTTTCTCATTCCTGAAGATTTAGGAATGCTAGGCATATGTTTGGATGATACCAAACTAGAACCCAAATCGGATAAGTACCTAAGTTGTTGGTTATCCTAGGGAAACCAAAATATAGTACTTATACAACTCACAAGAGAACAATGTAATTGTTGCTCTCCATGCGGTTTTCCTAAGAGTAATACCTATATGCAGTGGTAAGTGGGAGGATAGTAAAACTCGATGAAAATCGGAGTAATACTATTCCAGGCACCGATTCCTAATAGAACATTTATAGTTCATCAAGGATGTAACTATACCAATAATCTTCGAATACACAAGAACCGCGTAAGTCGAAGAGAGTCAGAAAACAACCTCGGGTATGGGTTTCTGATCTCACCTCATAAAGATGTCAATCTTATTGAGGAACACGAACTGACTACGTATGAGGAAGTGATACAAGGTATCGACTCCCTATTATGACAATGTGCCATATAATCCGAAATGGATTCAATGTATATAAACTATGTTTAGATACTAGTTGTTGTACCGTAAGGCATTGTGCCTATTGGTACTATATAAGTCTTCAAGGAAGATATAAATGGAAGGCAACATACCAACGTACTAAGCTGAGCTTGTAGCGAAAAGGCATCGTTATAAACATTGTGTCGATTACGACAAAACCTTTTACATGATGCCATGGTAAATCCATTTGGATAATGCTTGCAGATGCTGCATGTTTCATTTATGAAATATGACAGCTGAATGACAAAACCGTTTTCCTTAACTGAAACCTTTTGGAGGATGTTTACAACATCCTGACGGTTTTTTCGTATCATAACGAGCAAACAAGGATTGCAGGTTATTCGATCCATGTATGGATTGAAGCAAGCATTGGGTTCTTGGAATTATCGTTTAGATATAATCATAATGGTATATGATTTAATTCAAAACGAAAATGATTCTTATGTATATAAGGAGGTTAGTGGGAGCGCGCTGATAGTGATAGTCCTAAATAATGATAATATGTCATTTTTTGGAAATGATATTCCCATAATATAAATCGGTGAAAGCTTGGCTTTTGAGAAAATGCTCCATAGAATTCTTGGGAGAAACAACCTTTATACTAGGAATAAAGATCTACTGGGATAGATTTAAAGTTGTTGACACTCTTCGAGAACTCGTACATTTAAAAATGTATGAGACCTGGTGTCTCATACGCTTTGAGCATATGGAGTCACAATCAGGCCAATCTAAATGATAGTCATTGGATTGATATTAAGAACATCTTTTAGTATCTTAGAGGAACTAAAGATGTTGTCTTAAACTATGGAGAATGAGAACTTGAAGTGACTGGATTCACCGTTGCAAGTTTCCTAACCGATAAAAACGACTATAAGTCGTAACAACAGTACTATATATTTTGAATAACGGAACAGTGAGCTGGAAATCTTCCAAGCAAGATACTGTTACCGAATAAACAACAAAAGTGGATTATTGCTGCAGCTGAGGCAGCAATAGAAGCCTTCTGGATTGATAATAAATCTAATTAGATTAGATATAGTTATGTTAGCGGCTGAGCTAGGCTACATCACAGGCTAAAGAATTAATGGTCTCATCAACGATCCAGATATATACTTCGACTATTTATCTGATTCGTTCGGATCATACATCGTGGCTATGTGATGATCGAATAAATCGCATCAGATGATAATCATGCAAATACGATGACGAAAGTCTTTTCTTAGTAATTGAGCGAACCGTATATAGTTCGGGTGTAAGATACTCGAGTGACTGGCTATAGGCCAAGTGGGAGATTGTTGGACAGTTATGACCCATAGCGTCAATATTTGTACAGATCATGGTGTTGTTGTACAAATTAACTATGTGACAAAGGAAATTGCTCTCTTATCATTTGCGATTAGATCACCAAGATGTATAAATGATAGGAGGTCCTTATGATTAATTCATTGATTGAGATGATATGACAGAGTATCAATCCATGAAGGTTTAATCATTAAATATCCCTAGTCGTAGTATTATCGAGATTGGACATCGATAATGTAGAATAGACTATTATTACACTTGTGCGCGTGTGAGGGCATAACGGCATAGTTCTCATATATTTGGGTATATGATACTCATGCAAGTGTAATATGAGGTTGTGTTTTACCAATGGTATGGAAAACAGCTTCGCTCTAGATAGACCCCTCGGAATTCCATTGGTAGTATTACTATGTGTCTATGGAAGTCCGAATCAGGGTAGGTGTATTTTGGTCTTAACCTGAGACTTGCACCGCTAATACTTGCGACAATCAATGTACTTTGGTTTTGGTCGTCCAAGGCTTTAACAGGTTCTGTGTACGCCTCTGCTGGGTATATTGAGAATCGTAGTGTATTGGGTGCGATATCGAGATGGAAGTATCACTCCAGTAATACTGGAGATGATGATCACGTAGGATACAGAAGTCGTTCTCTTATATGCTGCAGCTATCGGGATATTATGACTAGGTCATGTTTATCCGATCAAAGAGACTAGTTACTAGAGATACGATATGTGCTTCGTACGGGGCAGACACAATTCCTGCCCCAGGCCTTACACGTGACATCTAATACTGGATCGAAATACGCAATACTACGTATACTACGCCTGATATAGATCATATATTCCAGTAAGAATATTTCTGGAGAATTGGGTAGGCATGATGCTTTGCTAGAAGCCATGCATGTCTTGTAAATTAATAAAAACGTAGTACTAGGTACTTACGTGTTCGGATAGTCCTGTAACAACCCAGGTTAGTAAATACAATTTTCATAATAATTTCTTGTGAATATTTATTTTAGTAAAACCCAATACATAAGATTAGAAAAAAGAAGAAAATTAAATTTAAGACATTGATTAATTAAAAGAATGTATAAAAGAAAGAAAGCCCAAGCCCATTACCCATTACCCATTACCCATTACCTAGAAATTTCTATACTTTTCTATTTTTAAAAACTAATAAATAATAAATAAAATAAACTCTAGAATTATCTACACTCACTTGGGGGATAATTAAAAAAAAAACAAACAAAAACACACATATTTCTAATATACAGAGCACACACACGCACACAGCAAAAAGGGAGAAAAAGAGCATAAACCGGAAAAAAGAAGAAGAGAGAAATGAGAGAAGCCAAAAATCAATGGAGCAGAATCAAGAAAGAGGAGAGAAGCAGTAGACCGAGAGAGTTGAGAAAGCAGGAAAGAAAAGAATGAGTAATCCAGAGGAAGAAGAAATAGACCGAGAAGATGAGAAGATAGAGAAGCCGAGAGGGGAAGGAGACAAAAAGAGAGGGAGATGTCCAGCCCTGTCTCTGGTCGCCGACGAGTCCTCGACACCGAATTTGTTGAGTAGAGGAGAGGTAAGTATACTATGTGGTGATTTCTTTGGGTTTGGGTGTTTATGGGTTTACTTTGATTTGTTTAAATAAATTTGATTTTGAACCAAGAATGATGGAGTATATATTAGAGTAATCCAAAACTGAATTTAATTTTGAAATTGAAAGAAATTAATTTGATTAAGGGGAAGATAGAATCGGCAGTAGCAAAACCCTAAAATTTGGAAGATGGCTTTGGATGTTAAATGAATTTAATTTGTCTTTGTTTATTGGATAGTGATTTATATGGAATTAGCTCTCTTTTTGGCCTCGGTTAGTTCTTTGAATGATACTCAAGGATTAGATATTCAAAAGGTAAAATAGAATGGGATATGAAAATAAATAGAATTTAAGAAAGTTGACACTCATATATTACTAAGTGCGAGTAAAGGAAATGATCTGATTAGAGTGACTTTGGCATTTAGAATCTGTAAAGTAATGGCTTTATAGCAAAAGAAGTTGATTACATAATAATTATGTAGTATATTGGGTATATTTGGCCGAACGTAGAGGAATCTTGAATTTGGGTGTTATAGTAATACGGTTTAAGAAGTAAATAAATGTGATTTGATGGTAATTTCGTGATGAACCTGTAATTGATTTAATGAAGAATTCATGGTAGGATTTGAAATATGTTAGTAATGATATAAGTAAGCTGCTGATGAAAGCTATATATATATAGACCTTAATAGTTTGATCATGAATATATGATGCTATGTGGCACATTAGATTTCATATGTTTATAATATTGGGACAACTTATTTTGTAAGTAAACTTGAGCATGTATGAAAAGAAACATTTAAGAATAGAATACATATATCATTTAGTTGAAGGAATTTAAGAACATATGCATGTACACATATGTTAATATAGATAAGCATATGATTAGGATAAGTGAAAGGATAAGGAATGAACTCGCATATATGTGTTTTATGATTTTCAGAAATTCATAAAGAAGTTGAAAATGTTTTGGAATTCAAAAGTGTTTTAAAAGAAAAGTTTCAGACCTTTTGAAAGAAATGTTTTCAGAAAATGTTTCTTACAGTTTTGAGATTTAAGCATGAGTTTTATATTTTCGGGGCATGAGGGAAAAACTCACCCCAATATGTAACTTGAGATTCAGTTGCAATTGACGGATATCATATGGATTCGGGATTTGGGATTTGGGATTGACCCATCCCGGTTGTACACTAATTGGAATTGACGGATTTGACACATGTGCAAATGTGGAGGACTGAGGGGACGCTTTCAAATCCTCGAGCATGACTAGGGGCTATAGGGTCCCGAAATCCTGATTTTCAGAGATGCCTAGTTGAGTTATGGTCCTGGGCATCGAGTACACCCAGTTGAGTTATGGTCCTGGGTGCAGAGAGACGTCCAGTTGAGTTATGGTCCTGGACGTAGAGCAGTTTTCAGTTTTCAGATTTTCAGTATACAGTTTTCAGATTTTCATTATAGAGTTTTCAGATCTTCAGTATAGTTTTCATAAGTTAAATTTCACAGTAATCAGTTTTCAGAAAACAGGTTTTAGAAATAGTTTACAGAAACCAGAGATTTTAAGCATGTTTTCAGAAAAAGAGATTTTATTGAGAGATCTTCAGATTTTCATAAAAGAGTTTTCAGAAAGCAGTTTTTCATAAAATGTTTTCAGAAAGTATTTTCTAAAAAGTATGACATAATTAAAGTTCATTGCAGCTTATAGGTTATGCATATAAATCATACTTTATGGTTAATATACGAGAGGCATGTAGTTGACATTGGAGTAGTGATAGCATGATTATATTTATGTGATTATGATTGATGTCTGTGTGTATTATATGTTTACATAGAAGGAACGGATTGTAAGATACTAGCGTGTGATTATATGGTTTCATATACATGTTTATATAGTTAATGTTAATTTGCTGGATGTTTAATAGAAAGATTATTTTATAATCCGATTTGATGATATTTCAAAGAAATAAAAGAAAGATAAGTATGATAAGTAACCAATCTAGATTAGAAAAAAGTAAGTAGGTAAGTAATAAGATAACATAATAGTGCAGCAGAAGCGTAATGGAATTTATTTTGATGATTAGAGAAATGAGAACTTAATAAGTATAATATGGATGTTGATCGTAATTAAGAAACAAAGCTTAAAATTCACGTATGAATAGTTAGAGAGACTAGTAACTAGTAATGAGTTTATAAATGGATAAAGAATCAGAGAAATAAATCAGACTTGTAAATATTTGCATGGTCACATAGACGGTTTAGGTTAATACAGAAACAGGATTCGGACATTGCATGTATTTGATGCTCAAGGAATGAGCATAGTTACGTACTGAGTCTTATGACCCACACCACAACAGTGTTTGAGTTTTTCAGGTTGGTGACCTGATCGGTCAACCACAGACACCAAATCTTGAGGAGTCAGGTAGCAGCATTGCAGTCAGCCAGTCACCAGGTCTTGGGAGTATCAGAGTCTAGTTGTAGAGAATTGAATTGTATAAAGTGTAGTTTGTAAAAGTTTTTGTTTCTTCGTATTTTCGGGCATGGAGCCCAGTTTTATTATGTCTTGAGTTGGTTGTTTTAGTGTTATAGTATGAGTTGGGCCCTATAGATTGTATGATGGTGCTGGACTTTGATCCAGGTTTCGTGACTTTTAGCAAAGGTCATGCCGAATTTTCGTCAGAATCAGAGGCTTATGGAGATGGGTTTAGCCTGTCTCCTGCCGGTAGCATCTTGGCTTAGGCGGGATGTTACAAAGATGGTATCAGAGCCGAGGTTTATATAGTGTCGGTGACTGCAACTGCTGACTATTCGAATATCTCAGTAAGTATATGTTTTGCTTAAACCATATCGATCTTTGTTTGACGTTTGGTTTCCAATATTTGCAAGTCGATTGGTTTCAGTATGCCCAGGTCAGGATACGAGGATGAATCCTGTATAAGGAGGGGTGAGTGTAACAATCCGGGTTAGTAAATACAATTTTCATAATAATTAGTTGTGAATATTTATTTTAGTAAAACCCAATACATAAGATTAGAAAAAAAAGAAGAAAATTAAATTTAAGACCTTGATTAATTAAAAGAATGTATAAAAGAAAGAAAGCCCAAGCCCATTACCCATTACCTAGAAATTTCTATACTTTTCTATTTTTAAAAACTAATAAGTAATAAATAAAATAAACCTAGAATTATCTACACTCACGTGGGGCACAATTAAAAAAAAACAAAAAAAACACACATATTTCTAATCTACAGAGCACACACGCACGCAGCAAAAAGGGAGAAAGAGAGCATAAACCGAAAAGAAAATAAGAGAGGAAATGAGAGAAGCCGAAAATCAATGGAGCAGAATCAAGAAAGAGGAGAGAAGCAGTAGACCGAGAAAGTTGAGAAAGCAGGAAAGAAAAGAATGAGTAATCCAGAGGAAGAAGAAATAGACCGAGAAGATGAGAAGATAGAGAAGCCGAGAGGGGAAGGAGACAAAAAGAGAGGGAGATGTCCAGCCGTCTCTGGTCGCCGACGAGTCCTCGACACCGAATTTGTTGAGTAGAGGAGAGGTAAGTATACTATGTGGTGATTTCTTTGGGTTTGGGTGTTTATGGGTTTACTTTGATTTGTTTAAATAAATTTGATTTTGAACCAAGAATGATGGAGTATATATTAGAGTAATCCAAAACTGAATTTAATTTTAAAATTGAAAGAAATTAATTGATTAAGGGGAAGATAGAATCGGCAGTAGCAAAACCCTAGAATTTGGGGATTTTTGGATTTGTGTTATATACATAATATATGTTCGAATTTTGTGTGCTATTGACAGTTTGGAATATGTAACAAGAAGGAAATTTTGAATCTTATATAAATATATGCATATAGTTTGGAAATGAGTATATCGCCGAATTTTAAAGAATGGGGATGAGACTTAATTCTCATGTTATTGATGGGATAAAGTCATTACATTTAATGATGAACCATGAATGATTTGTGAGTGTGTTTGAATCAATGAAAAATTTGGTTAATGAAATGAAATTCTCATAACCAAAAAAAAAATATTCCTTGTGGCCTTTAAATAAATAAAATCCTCAAACCAAGAATGGTAATTCCAAGATCCTTGATGTGTTATATGTTTTTAGTGTTTTTCATGAAAATTTCTGATTCCCCTTGTCATTATTCTGTTTTAGGATGTTTATATTTATTTGATGATGAATTGGTAATGTGGCCTTTATTTTACTAACTGGGTTTCGTTTAATTTTGTTTTATATTTTTGATCGAATTAAAATATTTCAACACATGAACAGTGTTTGAGAAGTGAATGCAGAATTGTATGTCGATTAGGTTTTTAAGGTTTTAAAATGGAAGATGGCTTTGGATGTTAAATGAATTTAATTTGTCTTTGTTTATTTGATAGTGATTTATATGGAATTAGCTCTCTTTTTGGCCTCGGTTAGTTCTTTGAATGATACTCAAGGATTAGATATTCAAAAGGTAAAATAGAATGGGATATGAAAATAAATAGAATTTAAGAAAGTTGACACTCATATATTACTAAGTGCGAGTAAAGGAAATGATCTGATTAGAGTGACTTTGGCATTTAGAATCTGTAAAGTAATGGCTTTATAGCAAAAGAAGTTGATTACATAATAATTATGTAGTATATTGGGTATATTTGGCCGAACGTGGAGGAATCTTGAATTTGGGTGTTATAGTAATATTGTTTAAGAAGTAAATAAATGTGATTTGAGGGTAATTTCGTGATGAACCTGTAATTGATTTAATGAAGCATTCATGGTAGGATTTGAAATATGTGAGTAATGATATAAGTAAGCTGCTGATGAAAGCTATTATATATATAGAACTTAATAGTTTGATCATGAATATATGATGCTATGTGGCACATTAGATTTCATATGTTTATAATATTGGGACAACTTATTTTGTAAGTAAACTTGAGCATGTATGAAAAGAAACATATAAGAATAGAATACATATATCATTTAGTTGAAGGAATTCAAGAACATATGCATGTACACATATGTTAATATAGATAAGCATATGATTAGGATAAGTGAAATGATAAGGAATGAGCTCGCATATATGTGTTTTATGATTTTCAGAAATTCATAAAGAAGTTGAAAATGTTTTGGAAATCAAAAGTGTTTTAAAAGAAAAGTTTCAGACCTTTTGAAAGAAATGTTTTCAGAAAATGTTTTGAGATTTAAGCATGCGTTTTATATTTTCGGGGCATGAGGGAAAAACTCACCCCAGTATGTAACTTGAGATTCAGTTGGAATTGACGGATATCATATGGATTCGGGATTTGGGATTTCACTTATCCCAGTTGTACACTAATTGGAATTGACGGATTTGACACATGTGCAAATGTGGAGGACTGAGGGGACGCTCTCAAATCCTCGAGCAGGACTAGGGGCTACAGGGTCCCGAAATCCTGATTTTCAGAGATGCCCAGTTGAGTTATGGTCCTGGGCATCGAGTACACCAAGTTGAGTTATGGTACTTGGTGTAGAGAGACGTCCAGTTGAGTTATGGTCCTGGACGTAGAGCAGTTTTCAGATTTCAGATTTTCAGTATACAGTTTTCAGATTTTCATTATAGAGTTTTCAGATCTTCAGTATGTAGTTTTCAAAAGTTAAATTTCAGTAATCAGTTTTCAGAAAACAGGTTTTAGAAATAGTTTACAGAAACCAGAGATTTTAAGCATGTTTTCAGAAAAAGAGATTTTATTGAGAGATCTTCAGATTTTCATAAAAGAGTTTTCAGAAAGTATTTCCTAAAAAGTATGACATAATTAAAGTTCATTGCAGCTTATAGGTTATGCATTTAAATCATACTTTATGGTTAATATACGAGATGAATATAGTTGACATTGGAGTATGATAGCATGATTATATTTATGTGATTATGATTGATGTCTGTGTGTATTATATGTTTACATAGAAGGAACATATTGTAAGATACTAGCGTGTGATTATATGGTTTCATATACATGTTTATATAGTTAATGTTAATTTGCTGGATGTTTAATAGAAATATTATTTTATAATCCGATTTGATGATATTTCAAAGAAATAAAAGAAAGATAAGTATGATAAGTAACCAATCTAGAATAGCAAAAATTAAGTAGGTAAGTAATAAGATAACAGAATAGTGCAGCAGAAGCGTAATGGAATTTATTTTGATGATTAGAGATATGAGAACGTAATAAGTATAATATGGATGTTGATCGTAAATAAGAAACATAGCTTAAAATTCACGTATGAATAGTTAGAGAGACTAGTAACTAGTAATGAGTTTATAAATGGATAAGGAATCAGAGAAATAAATCAGACTTGTAAATATTTTCATGGTCACAGAGACGGTTTAGGTTAATACAGAAACAAGATTCAGACTTTGCATGTATTTAATGCTCAAGGAATGAGCATAGTTACTTACTGAGTCTTATGACTCACACCACAACAATGTTTGAGTTTTGCAGGTTGGTGACCTGATCGGTCGACCACAGACACCAGAGCTTGAGGAGCCGGGTAGCAGCGTTGTAGTCAGCCAGTCACCAGGTCTTGGAGTATTAGAGTCTAGTTGTAGAGAATTGAATTGTATAAAGTGTAGTTTGTAAAAGATTTTGTTTCTTCGTTTTTTCGGGCATGGAGCCCAGTTGTATTATGTCTTGAGTTGGTTGTTTTAATGTTATAGTATTTATTTTCAAAAAAAAAAAAATGTTATAGTATGAGTTGGGCCCTATAGATTGTATGATGGTGCTGGACTTTGATCCAGGTTGCGTGACTTTTAGCAAATGTCATGCCGAATTTTCGTCAGAATCAGAGGCTTATGGAGATGGGTTTAGCATGTCTCCTGCCGGTAGCATCTTGGCTTAGGCGGGATGTTACAGTTCGATGACCGGATTTACTGCCAACATATCCGAGGATCTCATGGGTCGCTTCCCGAAGATTCACCGATGACGTATGACTCGCACTTTATTAATCTGGGATTAATTAAATGAGAGAGATAAAATTAATCTGGGATTAATTACGGAGATATTTTATCTGGGATAAAATATTATTAAAAGAGAGAACGATTAATTTGGAATTAATCGATAAAATAATATATTCGATATATTATACGAAATTGGATTTCCACGAGGAATTAAAATTAGATTTTAATTCGAGCGAACGAGTTAATTTAGAATTAATTCGTTAGCGATGTGAATAGTAATTTTACTAGGCAAAGTTATTTAATTTAATTAGATTTAATTTCGTCGCTATAGAAAATTAGTTAATTTGGAATTAGCGAACCCGAGCCCGGGAGTGTTTGCGGGCGTACTCGCATTGTGAATTTAAGAGCGGCCCACAAGTCACATCTAGCGTCAAATCACTAATCAATCAAGTGATGGAAGTCACATCACTTTGAGTGAAGTGATGTCTAGTCACTTTTGATGTGAATAGTTGATAGAAGTGTTTGGAAAGCATTAATTGCTTTTGGCTCCAAAATTGTGATTGACTTTTTAGAAAAGGTTTTTTCAATTTTGGATTTGATAAAAGTGTATTAGATACACATTTACCACCAACCAACACAATATTCATCTCTCTCGTTCTTCATCTCTCTCTCACGGCCTTAGGCCTTATTTTATTCTTCTATTTTTGGCACAATACCGAGAACAAGGAGAAACAATAAGAAGTTTTACGGCAAAATTTACTGAGTGCTAGCACACTTTAGAGTCTTGCGAAGGTGATAGGGAACCGCACCCGTGAGCATGGAATCACACAAAACTTGGAGCTTGGAGGGATCACCATTGCCGAATCATGGAGCTCAAAAAATGTCACTGCCGAATGCACTTTGGAGGAGAACTTGAAGTTTTTGTGTTCGTCGCATCGCTCAACCGATCATTGTAAGTATTCCACAACTTCCTTGTTATATTCACTTGTATGTTTCATCGCTTTAATCGATCCTCGGGACTTAGAGAAACCCAACAGACTCCTCCCGGAACACCTCAATTTGACGGTGTGTCCAAATAGAGAAACCAAATTTTGTTGGACATGATAAGGTTAATTATGAGTCGCTCTGAGCTACCATTTTCCTTCTAGAGATACACATATAACAGTGCAAAACTTAGTTTGAATAAGGTTTCATAAAAATCTGTTTGACAAACTTCATATTAGATATGAACAGGAAAGAAACCAGGTTTTCTCATTCCTGAAGATTTGGGAATGCTGGGCATATGTTTGGATGATACCAAACTAGAACCCAAATCGAATAAGTGCCTAATTGTAGGTTATCCTAGGGTAACCATAGTATAATACTTATACAACTCACTAGAGAACAATGTAATTGTTGCTCGCCATGCGGTTTTCCTAAGAGGAATACCTATATGCAGTGATAAGTGAGAGGAAAGTAAAAACTCGATGAAAATCAGAGTAATACTGTTCCAGGCACCGATTCCTTAATGGAACATAAACAGTTCATCAATGATGAAATTGTACCATAATCTTCAAATACACAAGAACCGAAAAAGTCGAAGAGAGTCAGAAAATAACCTGGGAGGTATGGGTTTCTGATCTCACCTCATGAAGATGTCAATCTTATTGAGGAATATAAACTGACTACGTATGAGGAAGTGATACAAGGTATCGACTCCCTATTATGGCAAAGTGCCATGATGTCCGAAATGGATTCCATGTAAACCAACCATGTTTGGATACTGGTTGTAGTACCGGAAGGCATTGTGCCTATTGGTACTATATGAGTCTTCAAGGAAGACATACATGGATGGAAACACACCAACGTACTAAGCTAGGCTTGTAGCGAAAAGGTTTCGTTATCAATATTGTGTTGATTATGACGAAACCTTTTTTAACTGTTGCCATGGTTAAATCCATTTGGATAATGCTTGCTAATGCTGCATGTTTCATTTATGAAATATGGCAGTCGAACGTCAAAATCGCTTTCCTTAAACGGAAACTTTTTGGAGGATGTTTACAATATCCTGACGGTTTTGTCTCACCAAAACAAGCAAACAAGGTTTGAAAGTTAATTCGATCCATGTATGGATTGAAGCAAGCATTGCGTTCTTGGAATTATCGTTTTGATGTAATCATAATGGTGTATGATTTAATTCAAAACGAAAATGATTCTTGTGTATATAAGGAGGTTAGTGGGAGCACACTGACAGTGATTGTCCTAAATAATGATGATTTATCATTTCTTGGAAATGATATTCCCATAATACAATTGGTGAAAGCTTGGTTTTCATGAAAATTCTTCGTAGAATTCTTGGGAGAGACAACCTTTATTCTAGGAATAAAGATCTATTAGGATAGATCTAAAAGTTGTTGACACTCTCCGAGATCTCGTACATTGAAATAAATGTACGTGACGTGGTGTCTCATATACTTTGAGCATATGGAGTCACAATCAGGCCAATCCAAGTGATGGTCACTAGATTGATGTTAAGAACATCCTTAAGTATCTTAGAAGAACTAAAGATGCTTTCTTATGCTATGGAGAATGAGAACTTGAAGTGACTGGGTTCACTGTTGCAAGTTTCCTAATCGATAAAAAATGACTATAAGTCGTAATAAAGGTACTATATAGTTTGAATAACGGAACAGTGAGCTGGAAATCTTCCAAGCAAGATATTATTGCCAAATAAATAACAAAATCGGAATATTGCAACAGCGGAGGCAGCAATAGAAGCCATTTGGATCTTAATAATCCTAATTGGATTAGGAGTAGTTATGTTAGCAGCTGTGCTAGGCTACAGCACAGGCAAAAGAATTAATGGTCTCATCAACGATCCAAGTATATACTTCAACTATTCATCTGATTCGTTCGGATCATACATCGTGGCGATGTGATGATCGAATAAATCGCATCAGATGATAAATTTGCAAATCCGCTGACGAAAGTATTTTCTCAGCAGAAGTTTGAGCGAACCGTACATAGTTCAAGTGTAGGACACTTGAGTGATTGCCTATAGGCCAAGTGGGAGATTGTTGGACAATTATGACCCATAACATCACTATTTTTACATATCATGGTGTTGTTGTACAAATTAACTATATGACAAAGGAAATTGCTCTTTTATCATTTGTAATTAGATTACCAAGATACATAAATGGTAAAAGGTCCTTATGATTAGTTCCGGATTGAGATTATATGAGATAGTATCAATCCACGAAGGTTTAATCATTAAATAATCCCTAGTCGTAGTATTATCGAGATTGGACATCGATAATGCGGAATAGACTGGTATTACATTTGTACGAGTTGTGGGAGCATAACGATATAGTTCTCATATATTTAAGTATTGGATACTTATGCAAGTGTAATAGGAGGTTGTGTTTGTCGATGGTACGGAAACAGCTTCGCTCTGGATAGACCCCTAGGAATTCCATTTGTAGTATGACTATGTGTCTATCGAAGTCCAAATCAGGGTAGGTGTATTTGGTCTTAACCTGAGACTTGCACCGCTAATACTTGCGACAATCAATATACTTTGGTTTTGGTCGTCTAGGGCTTTAACCGGTTCTGTGTACGCCTCTTCTGGGTATATTGAGAATCGTAGTGTATTGGGTGTGATGTCGAGATGGAAGTATCACTTCACTCATAGTGGAGATGATGATCACGTAGGATACGGAACTGGTGCTCTTATTTGCTGCAGTTATCGGGATAATATGACTAGGTCATGTTTATCCGATTATAGAGACTAGTTAACAGAGATCCGACATGTGCTTCGTACGGGGCAGACACAATTCCAGCCCCATGCCTAGCACGTGACATCAGATACTGGATCGCAATACGCAATACAACGTATACTACGCCTGATATAAATTACATATTCCTTTAAGAATATTTCTGGAGAATTGGGTAGGCACGGTGCTTTGGTAGAAGCCAACCATGTCTTGTAAATCAGTAAAAACATAATACTAGGTACGTACGTGTTCGGATAGTCCGACGACCGGATTTTCTGCCAACATATGTGGAGATCTCTAGGGTCGTTTCCCGAAGATTCACCGATGATGTATGACTCGGGCATAATTAATCTGGGATTAATTAGTAGAGAGAAAATTAATCTAGGATTAATTACGGAGATATTTTATCTGGGATAAAATATTATTTAAAGAGAGAGAACGATTAATTTGGAATTAATCGTAAAAATAATATATTCGATATATTAAATGAAATTAGATTTCGACGTGGAATTAAAATTATATTTTAATTCGGACGAACGAGTTAATTTAGAATTAATTCGCTAGCGACGTGAATAGTAATTTTGCTAGGCAAAATTATTTAGTTAAATTTGATTTAATTACGTCACAACGGAAAATTCATTAATTCGAAATTAACGAACCCGAGCCCGGGAGTGTTTGCGGGCCCACTCGTATTTCGAATCAAGTGCGGCCCACAAGTCACATCATGCGTCACATCACCTGTCACTTTAGTGATGGATGTCAAGTCACCTTTTAGTGATTGACAACCAGTCACTATTCATGAGTGATGTGTGTGGTTGAAGGCTTTAATGCTTGTACCATTTTTGGAAAGTGGAATTGGTATTTTGATTGTTTGAAAATCAAAAACCAAACACACATTAAAACTTCTCCTCTCTCTTTCCCTCACCATTCGGCCAAGGGCTAAAATTCTCTCTATTTTTTTTCCTTCAATGCCATGAGCAAGGAGAAGCTTAAGGGAAATTTTGTGGCAAAATTTCCAAGTGCTAGCACAACAAAGGGATCATACATAGGTGATAGGGAAACCCATTCATGAGCATGGAATTCATTCTCGAAGCTTGGAGCTTGAAGATCATCCACGGAGCACAAAGAGGAGGTTGACCGAATCTTGGAGGAGCACAAATTTGGGCTTGGCCGAGAGCTTCAAGGAATGAGCAAATTTTTATGTTTCGTCGCACCACAAAAGCCGATGAATGTGAGTATTCCACAACTTTACTTTGTAGTATTCACATGTTTTTAAATTCTTAAATTGATCTTGGGACTATAGTAGAAACCCAACACCCACTTCACATTCTTCTTCTTCCCAATCCAAGTCGAAGGGGAAAAGGACAAAAGGAAAGAAAAATAAGGGTTTCAATTTTCCTCTGCATGCTAAGGTAGCGAAGCCCAAAAGAGCTTCTGAAGACAAGTTCCACCACTGCCAGAAAGTCAGGCACTGGAAAAGAAACTGCCCGGACTATCTCGCATAAATAATGAAGGAAATAACATCAACATCAGGTACTTTTATTTTTCCTATTATTGATATCTCATTAGTTTGTGAAGCTATGACATCTAATTGAATTTTGGATTCTGCTTGTCCTATTCATATTTGCAATACGTTGCAGGAGCTGACGGGAAGTAGACGACTGAAATCTGGCGAGCTGCAGTTGCTATTCAGTAGTGATGACTCTCTGGGTGCAATTGCAGTAGGCATATGCGAGATTCCCTTACCCAGTGGGAGACTTTTATTAAATGACTGCTATTTTATGTCAGGATGTATGGCGAATATTATGTCTCTTTTTGTATTAGATAGTGAAGGATATAATGTAAATATTAAGAATCGTTCTTTGTATTTACATGATAGCAATAATATTCAGATTCTTTGTTGTCCAAACGATCATGGTCATTACATATTGTGTACCTCACAAGATATCTTTAATACTGGAATAAATAAATGCAAACAATCTGATATAAATAATACTGAACTTTGGCATATGTGGTTATGTAACATCCCGCATAAGTCAGGATACTACCGGCAGGAGACAGGCTAATCCTGCCTCCATGAGCCTCTGACTCTGACGAAATTTCGGAATGACCTCTGCTAAAAGTCATGCAACCTGGATCAAAGTCCAGCACCTCAATACAACCTATAGGGCCCAACATAATAAAATACTAAAATAAACAACAAGAGACATAATACGATTGGGCTCCGTGCCCGAAAATGCATATAAACAAAAACTTTTACAAACTTAAACTTTGTACAACTCAATCTTATTCAACTTAATACTCTTTACAACCACACTTAGATTCCCCCAAGACCTGGTGACTGGCTGACTGCAACGCTGCTATCTGACTCCTCAAGCTCTGGTGTCTGTAGTCGACCGATCAGGTCACCAACCTGCAAAACTCAAACACTGATGGGTTGCGAGTCATAAGACTCAGTAAGTAACTATGTTCATTCCTTGAGCGCCAAACACATACAAAGACTTAATGCTATTTCTGTATTACCCTAGACTTTCTATATGTGTCCATACAAATATGTAATAAGTCTGAATTAATTATCTAACTTATAACCATTTAGCAAAACACAATCTGTATTACTGATCTTTTATTTGATCATAAACATGCTTTAACTTCTCTTTGCTATTTTCCTTAACGAACATCCATATTAACTACATTAAATTCATCCATCACGCCATGCTTTTATGAAATACGTCTTGAAAATCTTTTCTGAAAATTGCTTTCTAAACTCTTTATGGAATCTGTCTTTCTGAAATACTATTTTCTAAAAACTGTTTCTGAAAACTGCTCATTTGAAAACTGTTTCTGATAACTGAAGTCTTTATCTGAAATCTGTATTTCTGAAAAATGAAATCTGTATCTGAAAACTGAAAACTTTCTCTGAGTTCTGTGTCCCTGTCTGAAAAACTGGACGTATGAGGGCGTTACGTATCGTCGTCCCCCCATACG